>JAFMOC010000017.1:4192500-4247500 GCA_019802505.1 Corydoras sp. C115 | reverse complement strand
GACATTCAATAACATGTCCATATATTTGTTGTATATGAATAATATGAATATAATGTAATGCGGGCGGCACAGTGGCTTAGTGGTTTGCATGTTCCCCTCTCAGTGCTAGGGATTCCAGGTTCGAATCCCAATCTTGGTAGAGTTTCCATGGTCTCCATGTCAGCGTGGGTTTCCTCCGGGTTCTCCGGTTTCCTCCCACAGTCCAAAAAAAGTCCAAGTCAATTGAGTTTTGCCCCATGTAGAGTGTGTGTGTGTGTGTGTGAGTGAGTGTGTGCCCAGCGATAGGTTGGCGCCCTGTCCTGGGTCTATCTGCCCAGCGCCCGAGACGTTCTCCCCTGGATGGCCATGGGGAACCCCCCCACGACCCTAATAGAGGATAAAGCGGGAGATAATGAATGAATGAAAGAATAATATAGCAGAATTGGGATGAATATCTGATAGAATGCAGTAAATAAGTCCTATCCCAGTGCTTTCAGGGTTATTTATTGGAGCAAGGTCAATTGAATTCTCCAAATTGCCCCATATAGAGTGTGTCTGTGTGAGTGAGTGTGTGCCCAGCGATAGATTGGCGCCCTTTCCTGGGGGTATCTGCCCAGCGCCTGAAACGTTCTCCCCTGGATGGGCATGGGGAACCCCCCCAACGACCCTAATAGAGGATAAAGCTGAAGATGATGGATGGATGGTTAACGTAATGCTTTGTTCTGCGGTTGCTAAAGGGGATAAAGTTATGACCAAGACTGTGATTATCAGTTTATCACTTCAGGACTACAGCCTGTGCAATCTCACACTGCCCCCCCCCCCCCCCCCCCCACCCCCTTTTCACACACACACACACACATACATACACACACTTAAAAAGAACCTAGCAGAACAGATGTGACAAACATGCTGGCCCCATTATCAATCACAAACTGTGGGAATAACAGGGTAGCAAGGAGAGACGGAGGGGGGAACGATCGAGCGGTACGGGAAGTGGAACAGGCGAAACGGCCAGCAGGTTGAAGACAGAAAGATGTGGGGGTTGGAGGGAGGGGGGAGGGGGGAGGGGGGGGGGTCTGACCTTAAATTCCATGCCTTTCTCCCGTCATTATGCCGCTACTGTGAACATAAGTGCATGCACACAGCCCTGCAGAAAGCATTAGTCTACCTAACACAAAACATCCGTCTCCATAGGCTGGCATTAGCTCAGCGCTGGTTTGTTTCAGTGTGTAGGAAGCTTGAAAAAAAAAAAAAAAAAAAAAAAAGGAATATGATCATGAAAGCTTTTGTTTTTAAATCACAGCTGTGGGGAATAAAGAATAAGAATAAAATCCTCACAATAAAGGAATATGATCCAATTCAGTGCAATTAATTGACCTTAAATCCATGATTTTTTGGACTGTGGGAGGAAACCGGAGAACCCAGAAGAAAACAAAAGCAGACATGGGGAGAACATGGTAACTCCACCAAGATAGGGATTCAAACCTGAGAGGAGAACATGCTAACCACTAAGCCACCGTGCCACTTCATAGTCTTTTATCATGCTTCCATATTAAAGTCATTCACTGGTGGATTACCCATCCATCCATTATGTTCCACTTTATCCTCTATTAGGGTCGCGGGGGGTTCCCCATGCCCATCCAGGGGAGAACGTTTCGGGCGCTGGGAAGATAGACCCAGGACAGAGGGCCAATCTATCGCTGGGCACACACTCACTCACACAGACATACACATTCTACATGGGGCAATTTGGAGAACTCAATTGACTTGATCCATGTTTTTGGACTGTGGGAGGAAACCGGAGAACCCGGAGGAAACCCACGCGGACACGGGGAGAACATGGAAACTCCACCCAGATGGGGATTCGAACCAGGAATCCCTAGTGTTGAGAGGAGAACGTGCTAACCACTAAGCCACCCTGCCAAATAAAGGCACGCTTACACATTAGAAGTGTTATTACATTACATTAGAACACATTCAATAAGTCATTGTGTGAACACACACACGTTCTCCTGGGGAACTTGGGAGCTGGAGAGAACCAGCACTTAACCCCAGACAGCACCAGAGACACCCGTCTTGTACTAGAGCAATTATCACCTCACTCCCGGGTTCTCAGAGGGATGAGGCACCACAGTTGTGTTGTGTTGTGTTGTGTTGGAGAATGTCAGCTGTAGCGGTTCTGCGAAACATTGAAGATTCTATTTACGCTGCTTGGGCGAGTCAAGTGCTGAGCGTTATCCACACACACTTTCGGGAATCGAGGTGCAACAGAGTCGATTTCGGTCCTTCAAAGTGTAATGTACGTTATTGTACTCCCCCGTGCCCTCCACACACATCAGAGCTACATTTTAACAGCCCTTCTTTAAAAGTATGTTCCCCAACAGTGAAGAAACAAGTCCTTAAGCGGGAACAGCTCAAATAACAAGCACTGTACACTCAAAGATGTAAGAACCTTCTTTATTTTCTTATACCGTGGCTATACAAGTACAGCAGAACAAGATATCATTGTTTTAATGCATTGTGGGGACTTTACATAGACCTCCATTAATTTCGTAAAGACCTATCCAAACCATTCATCCATTATCTTCTGCTTTATCCTATATTAGGGTCGTCGGGGAGGTTTCTCATGCCCATCCAGGGGAGAACGTCTCGGGCGCTGGGCAGACACACCCAGGACAGGATGCCAACTATCGCTGGGCACACACTCACTCACACAGACACACTCTATATGGGGCAAAAAGAATTCAGTTGAGCTTGATCCATGTTTTGGGACTGTGAGAGGAAACCGGAGAACCCGGAGGAAACCCACGCGGACACGGGGAGAACATGGAAACTCCACCCAGATTGGGATTCAAACCGGGATTCCCTAGCGCTGAGAGGAGAACATGCCAACCAGTAAGCTACTGTGCCGTTCTATCCAAACCAGTGGTATAAAAACTACTAACCCAACATTAATCCCTGAACCCTAACCATAACCGTACAACATGACTGCACTTTAAAACTGATGAGGGCAGATTAGAGCACCTTAACTCCATGTTTGGCAGAAAATGGAGAATCTGGAAAAACCCAGGTGGACACGGGGAGAACATGGAAACTCCAGCCAGATTGGGATTCCAACCTGGATGCAGATATTTCCTCAAACTATTTTTAAAGAGTTAGGGTACCAAGATTTAGGATTATTGGTGAACATTTTCCTAAATAACCTTGCAATTTTACGTTATCGTGATTATTTATGTCAATTTTATAGCCGGCGGCATGGTGGCTTAGTGGTTGGCATGTTCTCCTCTTAGCACTAGGGATTCCCGGTTGGAATCCCCATCTGGGTGGAGTTTCCATTAGGGGTGAGCTGCAATATTCGCTGATTCGACGATTCGATTCGGAGAACCGTAGTCGACTATGAACCTCATAGTCGAATGTACCATTTTGACCACATGGGGGTGCCCATGGCTGCTGCTAAGCATTAGTTTTTACATGAAATGTCTTTGTTTTCGTTATATATATATATATATATATATATATATATAGCCTTTTGTCAAATAAATAAATCATCCTAATTTCTAGAAAAAAAGAAAAAAAGAAAAACAAACAAAAAAAAGATTTTCTTTTGTTAGAAAAACAAGTAAAATATGAAAAATATATATATTTTAAAAACTAAGCCCTTAGCGCCATCTTGTGGTGAAATTTTAACTGATTCGACTATCAGTCGACTATAGGGAAAATCTGACGAATCAGATTCGACTATGAAAATCTTTAGTTGAATATAGCCCTAGTTTCCATGTTCTCCCCGTGTCTGCATTGGTTTCCTCCGGGTTCTCCGGTTTCCTCCCACAGTCCAAAAACATGGATCAAGTCAATTGAGTTCTCCAAATTGCCCCATATAGAGTGTGTGTGTGTGTGAGTGTGTGCCCAGTGATAGGTTGGCGCCCTGTCCTGGGTGTATCTGCCCAGCGCCCGAAACGTTCTCCCCTGGATGGGCATGGGGAACCCCCCACGACCCTAGTAGAGGATAAAGCGGAAGATAATGAATGAATGAATGAATGAATAAATGAATTTTATGACCGTTAAATAGATATTGACAGGTGGATTCATTCCATCAGGGTTTTACTGTAGGCCTGGGTGTAAAATTCACAGCATACCACTACAGCGTGACGTGGGCAGTCATGGGCTTATGGTTAAGGAACCAGCCTTATGACCTGAAGGTCCCCAGTTTGATTCCCAGTCCCACCAAATACCATGGCTGAAGTGGGCAAGGCACCTAACCCTTGGGCAAGGCACCTAACCCCTATTGCTCCCGGGCGCCGTCAAGGCTGCCCACCACTCACTTCAGCAGTGTGTGTATATATGTGTGTTTCACTGCATGGATGGGTTAAATGTGGAGGACAGACTCCTCTGTGTGTAAACACAGTAGGCAAATAAATGACTTTATCACATTTAAACTAATGTACGTCGGTGATGGATTAGGATGATGTTCCTAAAAAGATTGCAAAACCCTGGAGAACGATCAGTCCATAAAACACACGGCTCGCCAAATAAGAACGGATGTGTAATTAGTCAGAACAGGACTGTCACATTAGCAATGGTTGAACTGTTCGTCAAGGTCTTCTTTCATTGCAGAAGATCAGCAGCCACGTCTTTAACCCTCCTTCTTTCTCTTTTCTGCCTCTGAATGCACCATTCCCTAACCCCCTCCATCCCCCCCCACCCACCCACGTACACTTTGTTGGGCTTATGTAATAAATCATTATACTTTAGTCCAGGACACTGCTCATTTTCGAGTAGCCAAGGTCCGCAGTCCTCCAAAGCTACCCTACACCTACCACTGCAGGGAAAAAAGCCTCCCGCCATGTGACCGAGCTGCCCTGCCTCTGCACCACTCACATTAGCATTTTGCCACAGGCTGCCGCACTGAGTAGAAGAAGTGAGAACCATCTGATCAGACGCTACGTGCACTACGGGGTCTGCAAATCGCCCACCTCCCCATTCCAGAGTCACGAGATTGGAACTCGGAATAGTTCCAGGTTTTGTACCGTAAACCTGGTACCTGGAACCAGTGCTCAGCAGGCTCAGATGCCCCCATCATTGCCTAATTAAGTTCCTCCACAGGTAGATTGAATGGCGGGTGCATCTGAGCCAATTAATCGCAGCAACACGCCAATGCGATCTACGTTGTGTATTTTCTTTTAATTAGTCCTCTTCAAATCTGATTGGCTATTGAAGTCTGTCGTCCAGCCCAAGGAATTATTGACAATAATGGACACCTTTAACCGCTTCACATTCGGATCAGTGCGTGGTATACAATACATTATTTAAACTCATGTATTATAAATGATAATACAGATACCAATGAGCAATAAACCGGTATCCTGTTATACAGCGGTCAACGTTCACTTTTACTAGCTCACAAATTAATTAGGTTTATTATTTAAACCTTGTTATTTTTTAATATAGTGTGTTGGTAACTGTGTTATAAAAGCAGTCGAGGCTGTGTATTATCGTCATACATACAGTACATAGAGCCGAACACCTATTTCTGTCACATCAGCGCCCTCTATCGGTCCCGGTGGTACTGCCAGCTCTTCGGGACAGTTCATCAGCGTCCCCTATTGGACCCTGTTTGTCGTTAGTGTTAATCTGTTGCAGTTGTGTGTTCTTTGTGTAATTAGTTTCTTTGGTCCTGGAAAATCCGTTTAACCCGGTTAGGCAAGGTAGGTACGCTCCGGTCATGTGACTTACCTATATGTTTAAATACCCAGCCTTTCCCAATGTTCCCTGTTGGAACATTGCTTTGAGTTATGGTTGTGTCCCATTGTGTGCTAGGGCTGTGTTTCCCCAGTGTCTTCTGCATTAAAATCCTACTCTTTAACCTTCAACAGACTGGATTCTGTCCTCTGTAGCCGTGACATCGGCCGATCGCAACAATTTCCCCTGATTTATTAAAAATAAGGCATGCAGTCTCATATTTATAGCTTTAGCAACCTAACAACAATCACAATCTATGCTAATGCAATTATCCATCCATCCATCTATTATCTTCCGCTTAATCCTCTATTAGGGTCGCGAGGAAGGGGGGGGGGGGGGTTCCCCATGCCCATCCAGGGGAGAACTTCTCGGGCGCTGGGCAGATACACCCAGGACAGGACGCCAATCCATCGCTGGGCACTAATGCATTTATATCACTACAAAAAAACTACAATTAAAACTAATTAAACATGAACAACAGCGGCACGGTGTCTTAGTGGTTGGCATGTTCTCCTCTCAGCACTAGGGATTCCCGGTTCGAATCCCCATCTGGGTGGAGTTTCCATGTTCTCCCCGTGTCTGCGTGGGTTTCCTCCGGGTTCTCCGGTTTCCTCCCATAGTCCAAAAACATGGAACAAGTCAATTGAGTTCTCCAAATTGCCCCATATAGAGTGTGTATGTCTGTGTGAGTGAGTGTGTGCCCAGCGATAGATTGGTGCCCTGTCCCGGGTATATCTGCTCAGCGCCCGAAACCTTCTCCACTGGATGTGCATGGGGAACCCCCCCGCGACCCTAATAGAGGATGAAGCGGAACATAATGAATGAATGAATGAACATGAACAACAGTGACCCCAACACTGCAGCATGCTGCTAATTTACTAAGTGCATAAAGTGCAGCATGTTATTTTCACTTCGAGATACACATCCCTGTCGCCAATGTCTGTCTTTTAAAACCACATCTCATCTCATCGACAAATAAGGCAGAGATCTCGGCAAATGCAAATCACGCATACAGAAAAACGAGCTCCAGGATGAAATAGAGCTTTCATAATACCAGTAGCGTAAATAAATAAATAATAATAATAATAATAATAAAAACGCCACTGCTGCCGTTATAATCGCACCACCATCTGCTCACGGGTGGTCCTGTGCTGACTCATTTCCACTAATCGATAGCCGACGGCAAGACAGAAAATTGTACGAAGCAACAGATTGGACGGAAAAAAAACCGAACCGCTAAAGTGCACTTACTCGTTAAAAATCCCTGAGTCGCCAAATATATCAGCCATAGATTACGTGCGATAGAAACATTACATAAAACACAAAGAAATAACATTTTAGATGCTACTAAACTTTTAGTACTCATGATGAATTGGACGTGCGATATCGGACGTGATCACAGTAATGGGGTACTTATCTAAAGACTGAAAGCACAAAGTCAGCATTCACTTACCCAGATGCCCCCGGACAACATTTGTTAATCAATAATAAACTACAACAAGTGAGAACATGTGGGCAGCACAGTGGCGTAGTGGTTGGCATTGTGATTGGCGTCTCCCAGTGCCGGGAATCCCGGTTCGAATCCCGATCTGAGTGGAGTTTCCATGATCCATATCCGAATTCAAGGTACATTGGTTGCTATAAGTTGCCCCTATATAGTATCTGTGTGAGTGAGCCCAGTAATGGAATGGCCTGTCCTGGGTGTATTTGCCCAGTACTTGGAATGTTCTCCTCTGAATGGGCAAGGGGAACCCCCCCACAAGCCTTGTCCCAAGTATAGGATTAAAAAGAAGATCATGAGATGAAATGAATAAAGTCGCAGTGATTTACAAATTCTATCCATCCATCCATCCATTATCTTCTACTCTATCCTCTACTAGGGTTCACGGAGGGGGGGGGGGGGGGGTTCCCCATGTCCATCCAGGGGAGAATGTTTCAGGCACTGGGCGGATACACCCAGAACAGGGCGCCAATCCATCACTGGACACACACTCACTCACTCACACAAACACACTCTATATGGGGCAATTTTGGAGAATTTTATTGACCTTGATCCATGTCCTTGGACTGGAGAACCAGGAGGAACCCCGTGCGGACACAGGGAGAACATGGAAACTCCATCCAGATTGCGATTCGAACCGGGAATCCTTAGCGCTGAGAGTAGAACATTCTAACTACTAAGCCACCATACCGCCCCAAATTCTATAAAGTCATTTTTCAACATTTGGCCACGCCCCCTTCTTGCTCCATTGTTTATTTTCTGTCCTTATCACATAGATGGAGCTTTTAGTTTTAGAATTGCAGACCGTAGTCCATCTGTGTTCTTTGTTTGTTAGCTTTCCGGGTTCCTTCAGTTCTTTAATACTTAAGGTTCAGTGGTGTGTTAGGAGGTGGTGTGGGTCATTTCTCTGGGGCAATATTTCCGCTAGCTTCCATATTGCTTCACTTGAAGAAGCAAATCTGTAATTACAAAGAGGAGCCGTGTGGATGTAGATAACAGCGGAGTCAAGAGTGTTTACAGAACAAAGAGCCCAACGCTCCTTGAAGAGATGAAGAAGGAGGCAAACATTACCCCGAATGCTGCGCTGGAGGTTGATGTTTGTATTTATTGCTTTGGAGAGGAACGACGGAGGAGCGAGACATGCCAGAGAAAGGAGGAGAAGAGTGGAGACGAAGAGAGAGAGAGAGAGAGAGAAGGGAGGAGAGAGCAAGAACACAAGAGTAATGACTAGAACGCTGCAGAACACCCATCACATCAAGTAATAACGTGAACGAGCTTATTAAAGCCCTTTAACAATGCACGTCAAAAATCTGATTCAATGGACTTAATGTGAAGAGTGTACACGAGGAGGGAGGAGAACTCGCAATGTATTACACAGACCTGACAGCAGGTTCTGCAGGAAGAGCGCCAGCAAAATAAAGCATAACCGGCATGAGACGAGGGGCGGAGCCACGGCGATGGGTCATGTGCACGGTGTCATGTTCCTCACATTACATCACATCACATCACATACCCGTCACTGTGTCATGTTCTCCATCATATACCTGTCACTGTGTCATGTTCCTCATATCACATCACATACCTGTCACTGTGTCATGTTCCACATCACATCAGATACCCATCACTGTCATGTTCATCACATCACATCATATGACATACCCGTCACTGTGTCATGTTCCTCACATCACATACCCGTCACTGTGTCATGTTCCTCACATCACATCACATACCCGTCACTGTGTCATGTTCCTCACATCACATACCCGTCACTGTGTCATGTTCCTCACATCACATACCCGTCACTGTGTCATGTTCCACACATCACATCACATACCCGTCACTGTGTCATGTTCCACATCACATCACATACCCGTCACTGTGTCATGTTCCACATCACATCACATACCCCTCACTGTGTCATGTTCCACATCACATCACATACCCCTCACTGTGTCATGTTCCACATCACATCACATACCTGTCACTGTGTCATGTTCCTCACATCACATCACATACCCGTCACTGTGTCATGTTCCACATCACATCACATACCCCTCACTGTGTCATGTTCCTCACATCACATCACATACCTGTCACTGTGTCATGTTCCTCACATCACATCACATACCTGTCACTGTGTCATGTTCCTCACATCACATCACAGTTTCACGTTCCTCACCCCATCACATACCCCTCACTATTTTACGTTCCTCACATCACACATACCCCTCACTATTTTACGTTCCTCACATCACATACCCCTCACTATTTTACGTTCCTCACATCACATACCCCTCACTATTTTACGTTCCTCACATCACATACCCCTCACTATTTTACGTTCCTCACATCACATACCCCTCAGTGTTTCACGTTCCTCACACTTTCCATGCCTTCCACTTCTATGTTTCTCACTTCAAATACCAGTCATTTTCGCATCCCATACCACTTCACATGCCAGTCACTGCCTGGCTTTCTCCACCATTTAACATGCCTGCTCCTGCCTGCTCCTGCTCCTGCTCCACATTTCTCACCACTTCACATAGCCATCCTCTTCACTCTCCTTACCTCTTCACAGGCCCATCACTGAATACACAACCTCAAGAGCTGCTTATGCAAGGAATCTGACTCATTAACCTGAGCTACAATAATTAATAGACAGGAGCATTTGAGAAATATAACAGCTTTTACTGCCTAAAAAACATGAATACAGCACTGTTTCACAAAATGACCTTTAACACATACAAACTACTTAAAAACATGTGTGTAATTTGTGAAATATTCTCTCCCCCCCCCACACACACACTTTTATAATATATATAACTGAGATTAGTATTTAAATTTAAGCTGAACCCATTTCTAAGAGGCTGCACACAGCAAAGCCGTCATCGCACTTTGAAAGCTTTCTATAATAAAACTTGACTTGTGATAAAGGAATTTGGCTGAAAGGCTCATTTAAATGTATCCAGTGTTTAGGTGTTCTTCCCACCTTATTAACTCGGTTCTCTTCATCATCACCGCTTCAGTAAACTCCACTAAACTAAAATGCAAGCGGTTGAATACGCGGCATTTGTAATTACCTTGTTATCATTTTTCGCCACTTCTCCATCCAATTGAATTAAAAGATAATGAGGTGCAATTTGAATTATTTAATGACTGTCAGCACTACGCCACGTCTGTTCATAGAACAACGGCAGGCAAGTGGAAGTCAATTTTCTGCACCTTGGAGCTTCCAGTTTGGTTTTCCAAAGATCCCCATCAGCCCCTTTCTTTACAGATGCACTTTGTAGTGTGCAACTATTAACGTTTGGAGAGCATCTGTTTCTCAGGAGACCACATGAGTCTGTTTTACTCGGCTCTTTAAGTGGTCACGATCACTTGGAAGTATTTAGGTGGTGGATGATTCGCACGACTGCAGTTGGTGTGGGGTGTTGGTGAGTGTTGTGCTAATGTGTGTGGATCAGACAAAGCAGTGCTGCTGAAACACTTCAATATCAGGGCTGGACTGATACTGAAGCACCGAATTCCATCCTGAATGCAGAATCCTCTGAGCTCTGAAGATGGAGTCAATGGTGACCAACACAATCTGTGCAGCAACAAACGACCAAACATCTCTGAAGATGCTTTCATCCAAAGCGACAGTATCCCATTTGATGGTTGGGGTCCAAACACAGGGTTACATACAGCATCCCAGAAGCAATGAGGGTTAGGGTCTTGTACAAAGAACTTCAATAGACCTTTAATAGAAACATTAATAGACCTGGGATTAGAACCCGCCCAGCGATGGATTGGCGCCCTGTCCTGGGTTTATCTACCCAGCGCCCGAAACGTTCTCCCCTGGATCGGCATTCAGAACCCCACCACGACCCATAGAGGATAAAGCGGGAGATAATGAATGAATGAATGGATAGAACCTTCGACCTTGTTGGATCTTTTGATTTTTGGAAAGGCAGAAAGAACGAGCCGATGCAAAATGGTCGTCTCAACCCGTTTATTGAGAACAAAGAAAATTCTTCATGGACGCTGGCCAGCGGGTCTGCCTCATTCAGCTTTCAGGTGCCCTGAAACTACCTAAGCCAATCACAAATTACTAGGGGTGAGCTGCAATATTCGCTGATTCGACGATTCGATTCGGAGAACCGTAGTCAACTATGAACCTCATAGTCGAATGTACCATTTTGACCACATGGGGGTGCCCATGGCTGCTGCTAAGCATTAGTTTTTACATGAAATGACTTTGTTTTCGTTATATATATAGCCTTTTGTCAAATAAAATCATCTAATTTCTGTTAATATTTTTTTTTAAATGATGTGTGTGCTTTAACAATATAAAATATATAACAAAATATAAAATTTTTTTTTTTTAAAAAACACGCTTAAAGCGCCATCTTGTGGTGAAATTTTAACTGATTCGACTATCAGTCGACTATAGGGAAAATCTGATGAATCAGATTCGACTATGAAAATCCTTAGTTGAAGACACCCCTACAAATTAACGCCCTAGTTTTTGAATCAGCCAATCAAAGCCCAGTGTTTTGGTTCAACTCTAGCTTGCCCCATCCCACTTCCCAATGGCGGCAAGCCCACAGTAAAGTCCTTTGTTTGAATACAAACTTTCGGCCATTTTGGGACTTATTATGTGCAAGTAATTAAAAATTTCTGACAACCTTTAGATTGACAGCCCAACATTTGAACCCCTGAGCTACCAAACCCATATATTTTGCGAAGCAATAGGGTGACTGTTTCTAATAAAGTATATAGTACAACAGGCCATTGGCCATGTTGTCATGAGAGAAAACACTAGTCACAGAAATGATGGACTACAGAAATGTTATTGAGAAATTTGCGGATCAAAAGGAAAGAAGGGCAAAATTAATGTTTAAATAAAGCTATTTTTTAAGATTTGTTTTTGTTTGTTATAAATGTTTTCGTTTGTTTGCACCACCCTCAATTTTTTTAGCACCAGCCGCCACTGCATCATACATTCAAACAACGTTGGGTTCAAGGTGTAAAAGATAAATCGGCCATCGGCAGACTGCACCTAAATGCACAACTCAAAGAACCCTGACTTCCAGCATTGACTATAAAATGTAGGTACTTAAACCGGGGTAGGTGTGAATACAGCCAGAGAATAGATGTTTATTCCACGCTGTAATAAGCCTGCCACACTGACAGTGAAGAACTATAAATATGGAAGGAGATGGCTTCCCAACAGGAGCCACCCTCAGCATCACTGTCACGGAGAAGTAGCTCAGGTCATCACGGAGAGGCGGAATAAACCATGTGGATAGCGGTTAATAACGGCTAAGGGAACATTTTACTTTAGAGTGACTCATCAACTCCTAAAGCTCCGGAGCGGTTCCTCTGCACTCCAATAATGCGATTCGGAGCTGGAGCCTATGCCAGCAAATGGCACTGGAAATAGCAATCATTAAGGAGCAGTAAATGAATCACAGTGGGGGCACATTTGGGCTCATGTACCCCCACTGTTTATCCCGCTCGACTCTGCCAGCTACAGATCACAGCAAAGCAGAACACCATCAGTTAATGAAAAGTTAATTAACCAGGAGAGACGGAACGTTTGTCAATTTCACATTTGCTCTTTTAATATCCTCCACAATAGTGGAGGCTGGAAGCGCAGGTAGTGCTCTGAAGCCACACAGTTTAATGGGATGCAGGACAGCAGGATAGTGGTTAGCACGTTCTCCTCTCAGCGCTAGGGATTCCCGGTTCGAATCCCCATCTGGGTGGAGTTTCCATGTTCTCCCCGTGTCCGCGTGGGTTTCCTCCGGGTTCTCCGGTTTACTCCCACAGTCCAAAAACATGGATCAAGTCAATTGAGTTCTCCAAATTGCCTCATAGAGAGTGTGTCTGTGTGTGGGAGTGTGTGCCCAGCAATAGATTGGCGTCCTGTCCCGGGTGTATCTGCCCAGCGCCCGAAACGTTCTCCCCTGGATGGGCATGGGGAACCCCACTGCGACCCTTATAGAGGATAAAGCGGGAGATAATGAATGAATGAATGAATGTATTGAATATCACACATTGATCAGAATGTGAAGCGCTCAGAGGTGTGCATTATTGTCAATAATGTCATGGCTGGACCAACCGATCAGACCTCAGCCAATCAGATTTAAGGACCAGAGGTACCTGTTTTATAAAACGGCATAAACAAATACGAGTGTTGGCGGAGCGGTAATAGAACCCAGATGAAGGTATTGAATATTTTATCAGATCCACAGTCAGCCATCGTCAGAATGTTCCAGAGCCTGGGTTATTGTGTCCAACATCAAGTATCAGGTCTCTCCAGACAGAACTTAGAACCATTCCGCGAAGGCCTAAAAAGCAGGGAATGGTAACGAGCCGTATGCACTGACACTATAATCAACCCACATGATTCTGAATATGAATCTGCACGTGTTCATGTAGTTTCCACACACACAGCAATTAAAGTAATGAAGCTGGAAACACATTTCTGTTGAGTAGACTGAACCTTGATGCCAGGTTCGAGGGAATCAACAGGCAGTCGTGCATATGGCAGTGCATTTGCAGCATGCTGTGCGGAACCACAGATGGGCTGAGCAACCAGTTTGGGCGTCTGATTACAATATTTCGACTAGCTTTTCGGAGACAAACTTATTATCTCGGCTGCAGATTTGCACTCAGATGGGACGCCATCTGAGCGTCGCCTTCAAAGCTGATTTGACGTGGACGCGCACGACTGAGGAACCCAATAGAACACGCTAAATATCCAGATAAAGCTGCGAATGCGCTGTTATAAAGGTAATAATCACATCTCTCTCACGGCCTGACTCAGCATTTTAAAGCTAACAGAGCCAGAATTGAATACTTGGCTTTCTCTGGGCGTAAAGGTAAGTAAAGGTCACGGCCCGGGACCCCGTCCATACAACAGAGACGAAGAGGCAAAAAGGTGGACGAGACAACAGATCAATATATCAATGAGTATTCAGTAGCAGGGCGGCATGGTGGCTTAATGGTTGGCATGTTCTCCTCTGAGCGCTAGGGATTCCTGGTTGGAATCCCAATCTGGGTGGAGTTTCCATGTTCTCCCCGTGTCCGTGTGGGTTTCCTCCAGGTTCTCCGGTTTCCTCCCACAGTCCAAAAACATGGATCAAAGTCAATTGAATGAACCAAATTGCCCCATATGGAGTGTGTTTGTCTGTGTGAGTGAGTGAGTGAGTGTATGCCCAGTGATAGATTGGTGCCCTGTCATGGGTGTATCTGCCCAGCACCCAAAATGTCCTCGGACGCTGGGTTCTACATGCCCATCCGGGGAGAATGTTTTGGGCACTGGCAGATACACCCAGGACAGGGCGCCAATTTATCACTGGGCACACACTCACTCACACACACAGACATTTTATAGGGGCAATTTCGAGCTGTCAAATCCATATTTTTGGACAGTGGGAGGAAACCAGAGAACCCGGAGCAAACCCACACAGATACGGGGACAACATGGAAACTCCACCCAGATTGGGATTCGAACCTGGAATCTCTAGTGCTGAGAGGAGAACATGCTAACCACTAAGCCACCGTGCCACCTGACTTGGACAATAATCAAAACCAGCACTTGCTCCTGAGTTGGCGCGTGTTTCTGCTGAGCGTGTAGCAGCTCAGCTGATGTGGAGGTTGTTCAGCGCTCCTCACAGTCAGTATGGATCCATATGCAGTGAGTGGAGGTTGGATTTCATTAACTCTGCAGGGAAATGCAATCATGTAAACAGAAGAGTAAACTAAGCAGATAAACGCCTGTCTGTCACAATGTTTATGGTTCAGGAGCCCTGATGTAGCTCTGAGTGTGAGACTGACTTCATTCCGCATGACTCTGGAAGGTTATCTAAGCAGAAGTATACGAGAGAGATAGATGTTCATCCCAAAGGGGGCAACCAGGAGGTGTACAAACCAACAAACCAGAGGTAGACATATAAAACCTACATATATTATTAGGGGTGAGCTGCAATATTCGCTGATTCGACGATTCGATTCGGAGAACCATAGTCGACTATGAACCTCATAGTCGGATGTACCATTTTGACCACATGGGGGTGCCCATGGCTGCTGCTAAGCATTCGTTTTTACATGAAATGTCTTTGTTTTCGTTATATATATAGCCTTTTGTCAAATAAAATCATCCTAATTTCTAGAAAAAACAAACAAAAAAAAAAGAAAAACAAAGAAAAAGGTTTTCTTTTGTTAGAAAAAATTTGAAAAAATATATTTTTTAAAAACCACGCTTATAGCGCCATCTTGTGGTGAAATTTTAACTGATTCGACTATCAGTCGACTATAGGGAAAATCTGACGAATCAGATTCGACTATGAAAATCCTTAGTTGAAGACACCCCTATATATTATATAAGATAAAAAGTATATTAGTAGACATATAAAGGTAAATTTAAAAAAAGAACGCTAGAACTAAAAAATATAGATACAATTATATCTTATAATTACATCCCCACAGGTCATCAATTTCTAACTCATCCCGAAAAGCAAAGAGGGCGTGCATTATTGTCCTGTTACACATCTTTCCCATGATTTATTGACCATAATACCGAACCTCGAGAGCCGAGGTTGCTTTATTAATACAGTTACAACCACATATAATGAAAAAGACAAGGTTTGATTCATAAATGTGTTTATTTAAAACTTTAAACTTTGTTTAAAAGTTAATAAACTAGTCTTCTGCGGTTTTAAAAGGCCGGGGTTTTGAACTGAACGTTGATCGCTGAGTAACGGGATACATATTTAGTGCTTATCGGCTCGCTCTTTATATTAATCTGTATTTTATGATTTAAAAAATGCATTGTATATCACGCATCAATGTGAATGTGAAGCACTCAGAGGTGTGTGTTATTGTCATAATGTCACGGCTGGACAAATGGATCAGCCAATCAGTTTTAAGAACCAGAAACTACCCATATTATGACGTACATTAAGAGTTGAAATGGGTTTAAATGTTAAAAAAAAAAAAAAAACACTTTTATATTTTGTCTCTTTCATCCATCTATATATAAAGCTCTGCTGTTCAATGCCGCAGAGGACTCACTGTTTGGCGCAGTCAGCAACATTTTTAAATTTAATGACTAATATTGAATACACTTTATTGCTTTCAGGGGAACGGAGAACGTCTGTGGTAATTAGCCTCAGTGTCAATTTTAGTAATTAGTCCCACTTGTTACCTGTGTGTTCTCTCAGCACTGAGGTCTGAGTCGGCAGGCTCAGCAGCGGTTCTGCTATTCTCGGCTTCTTAGCGCAGGGGGGGGGGTACGAATCGTGTGACTGTATTTCGTCTCATCAGGTCGAAGATATTAGTGAGAGCCTGAAAGCACGCGGCCTGTTTCTGAAAGTTTCTGTTGCTTATGATCCAAATAATTAAAAATAAAAAAGGCACAAGGTGCTGGAAGGAAGGAGATCTAACACCCTGCAGCTATTTATGCCATTATAATACGAGGTTCTACTGTAGTGCGTGGATAAGGCATTGGATTACATACAACATCTGAGCAGATTATACAATTCCAGTGGTGCATGGGGCATAATGCTCCAGCAGGGGTTTGACATTGTGATTATAATGCATTATACACCATGTTTGAATACTTGCACCAGCTGAATAACACCAGATTACCATATAATGTTACCGAACATTACTCCTCCACTAGGGTCATGGGGGCAGATACACTCTTGGGTTCAACTGTTCTAAATTGCCTCAGAGTGTGTGAGTGTATGCCCAGTGATGGACTGGCACCCTGGCCTAGGTGTATCTAGGTAAGGCTGGGGGTCGAAATCCATCCATCCATTATCTTCCACTTTATACTCTACTAGGGTCGCGGGGGGGGGGTTCCCCATGCCCATCCAGGGGAGAACGTTTCGGGCGTTGGGCAGATACACCCAGGACAGGGTGCCAATCTATCACTGGACACACACTCACTCACACAAACACACTCTATTTGGGGCAATTTGGTGAACTCGATTGAGCTTGATCCATGTTTTTGGACTGTGGGAGGAAACCGGAGAACCCGGAGGAAACCTTTCTCTTTTCTCTTTCACACTGATGCACACACCGGAAGTGTGTGTGTGTGTTTCCTATACAAATCCCCACCATTGCTTCAATTAGCACAAAACCTAACTCTCTGAAATTTTATACACTATTTACAATCACCTAGAAATGACTTAAGTAGCTTTATAAAACGGGTAGGTCCGGTCGTTAAATCTGATTGGCTGAGCCGTTTGGCCATCTGTAATACTGTCAATAACACACACCTCTGAGCGCTTCATCGAAATATGTAATTTGGTCACTAGCTGGCAGTATTTGCATGTCAATCAGCATTCAGCGTTTGTGAACGTTGATCGCTGAGTAACGGGATACTGACTTAGTGCTCATCAGGAATCGGCTCACTGTTTACATTCATCTGTATTTCCATTTATTGTTCATAATTTGAAATAAAAATATTGTTCATCACACATTGATACAAATGTCAAGCGGTCAGAGGCTCAGCCAATCACATTTAAGGACCACAAATTCTTGTTTTACAACCAGGATTATGCAACACCCAGCTAACCAATGCAGCTGAATAATAATAATGACGACACATGATCTCCACTTGGTTCTTTACTTCAATAACCTCTACGAAGTTGAACCATTTCATTCAGTAGGTCTTCTTTTGCTCTGCGTCCACTCCCTGATGCATCCAGTCCACTGTAGTCAATTACCGATGGCATGAAGGTGCCTTGATTTGGCCAACGTGAAGCCAATAGGGAATCTTGGTTCTCTTTATGTGTTCTCTCATCGCTTTGTGTTCTGCTGAGCGATGGTCATGCGATGACATCAGCGCCTAATTCCCTCAGTTATTCAGCGATATGGAGAAGTCGCACTTAATCTCAGAGCAAAAATGAACTTTAAACAAGCGGCGCTGTAATGAACCTGTCGCTTAGATGAATACGGGAAGGAGGATCGTTAGAGCAGCAAAAATGTGAGGAGGGTTATTAGAGAGGTAGAGTGCCTCTCAGAGGAACACAGATGGCTGCATTCTGTCTGCAAATGATCATTTCAATTTGTTAGTTCACATTTTCCGCCAAATATTTTGGACAGAGTTACGTTTTGAATTTCGGAGATTATTTTTGCAACTTGGTTGTTGGGCACTTTATATTGTATGTATTTTAAGTTCAAAAACTTAATTCCACTTTATCCTCTACTTGATTCACGGGGAGGGGGGGGTTCCCCATGCCCATCCAGGTGAGAACGTTTCAGGCACTGGGCAGATACACCCAGGATAGGGTGCCAATCTATCACTATGACCTTGATCAATGTTTTTGGACTGTGGGAGGAAACCGGAGAACCACGTCCACGTGGACGCGGGGAGAACATGGAAACTCCACCCAGATTGGGATTCAAACCAGGAATCCCTAGTGCTGAGAGGAGAACATGCTAACCACCAAGCCACCATGCCACCCTCACAATATGACAATGTTTTATGAATAAATATATAAAATGTGTATTTTATAGGGCTTTCCCTATAAGGGATTCCCAGTTCCAATCCCAATCTGGGTGGAGTTTCCACTTTCTCCCCGTGTCCACGTGGGTTTCCTCCGGGTTCTCCCGTTTCCTCCCACAGTCCAAAAACATGGATCAAGGTCAATTGAATTCTCCAAATTGCCCCATATACTGTAGAGTGTGTATGTCTGTGAGTGAGTGTGTGCCTAGTGATAGATTGGCGCCCTGTCCTGGGTGTATCAGCTCAGTGCCCAAAACATTCTCCCCTGGATGGGCATGGGGAACCCCCCCCGCGACCCTAGTAGAGGATCAAGCGGAAGATAATGGATGGATGGAAATGTGTATTTGAACTTATTTTAGAGACCAGTGCCATAAAGCTTTATAATGTTTGTGTTGATGGAGCGCCTATGAGGCGTCACAACAGCAAACATAACATTCATAACAGCTTAACCCTGGGGTTTAAATATTTCAGTGACTATCGTTCCTCTGTATATTCCCTATGCAAGATAAACAGTTGATGCTTGAAAGAAACGCACGTCAATAAAACACACTAGTCGGAAGACTCAGACGAGTGGGAGTATCAGATCATATGCAGGCAAAGCTGTTTCATACTGCAGGCGGAGAAAAAACACGCAGACAACGTTTCAGCTGCTTCACACAGAGAACAAGGCCACAGCGTTCAGATAGTGCTGGATCACCTCTATAAAAAGAGCTAATCAGCAGCTCCGTCGCCGCAATGCACCTCTTACTGTTCGCCCGGCGGCGGACTGATTGAAACGAAGGGCAGCCCACTAACCCCCGAGCAATTAATCCTGAACACTCAGCCTCCGCCATTCTCATGACTCGTAACTGCATCACCATCCTTACAATGAACGCGCCACTGGTGGCATTCGGTTCCACGATCTGCGAGCCAGATTTAAACATCCATCCGTTATCTTCCGCTTTATCCTATATAAGGGTCGCGGGGGGGTTCCCCATGCCCATCCAGGGGAGAACGTTTCGGGCGCTGGGCAGATACACCCAGGACAGGGTGCCAATCAATCACTATGACCTTGATCCATGTCTTTGGACTGTGGGAGGAAACCGGAAAACCCGGAGAAAACCCACGTGAGAACGTGGAAAACATGGAAACAGATTGGGATTCGAACCAGGAATTTTTACCCAACCCAACCCAACCGCTTTTACCCAACCGCTGTACGAACACTAAATGGTGCACTGTAAAAAAAAAATAATAATTTTTTTACAGTCAAAATCCACTATTGAATGTGCAATTTTTGGTGGAAATTTTGAACGTGCAATAAAAAAATATAAAGAAATAAAAAACGTGCAATATATAAATATAAATACAATTCAAACTCAGGTTATACATTCTTAAACACTATTGTAAATAAGATTCTTTCTTTCTTTCAATTTTTTTTTTCTTGTAAATTATAGTGTACTCTTTTAAAACTCTTTTAAATCTTTATCTGTTTAAATTTATGTATGTGACACCGAAAGTATGGCACCTTAATTTCGTTATACCTGGTATAATGACAATAAAGATATTCTGATTCTGATTCTGATTCTGAATCCCTAGTGCTGAGAGGAGAACATGCTAACCACTAAGCCACCATGCCACCCTCACAATTTGACAATGTTTTAGGAATAAAGATATGAAATGTATATTTTATAGGGTGGCATGGGGGCTTAGTGGTTAGCATGTTCTCCTCTGAGCGCAAGGGATTCCCAGTTCCAGTAACCCCCGAGCAATTAATCCTGAACACTCAGCCTCCGCCATTCTCATGACACGTAACTGCATCACCATCCTTACAATGAACGCGCCACTGGTGGCATTCGGTTCCACGATCTGCGAGCCAGATTTGAACATCCATCCGTTATCTTACGCTTTATCCTATATAAGGGTCGCGGGGGGGGTTCCCCATGCCCATCCAGGGGAGAACGTTTCGGGCGCTGGGCAGATACATCCAGGACAGCGTGCCAATCAAACACTATGACCTTGATCCATGTTTTTGGACTGTGGGAGGAAAACCCGGAGAAAACCCACGTGAGAACGTGGAGAACATGGAAACTCCACCCAGATTGGGATTCGAACCAGGAATCCCGAGTGCTGAGAGGAGAACATGCTAACCACTAAGCCACCATGCCACCCTCACAATATGACAATGTTTTAGGAATAAAGATATGAAATGTATATTTTATAGGGTGGCATGGGGGCTTAGTGGTTAGCATGTTCTCCTCTGAGCGCAAGGGATTCCCAGTTCCACTAACCCCCGAGCAATTAATCCTGAACACTCAGCCTCCGCCATTCTCATGACACGTAACTGCATCACCATCCTTACAATGAACGCGCCACTGGTGGCATTCGGTTCCACGATCTGCGAGCCAGATTTAAACATCCATTCATTATCTTCCGCTTTATCCTCTATTAGGGTCTCGGGGGGATTCCCCATGCCCATCCAGGGGAGAACGTTTCGGGCACTGGGCAGATACACCCAGGACAGGGGGCCAATCAATCACTATGACCTTGATCCATGTTTTTGGACTGTGGGAGGAAAACCCGGAGAAAACCCATGTGGACACGGGGAGAACATGGAAACTCCACCCAGATTGGGATTTGAACCAGGAATCCCTAGTGCTGAGAGGAGAACATGCTAACCACTAAGCCACCGCGCCGCCCCTCTCTTCTAATATAATTTTTTAATAGTTATATTATATATAATTTTTATATATATACTAGGGTCGAGGGGGGGGTTCCCCATGCCCATCCAGGAGAACGTTTTAGGTACTGGGCAGATACACCCAAGACAGGACACCAATCTATCACTGGGCACACTCACTCACTCACACAAACACACTCTATATGGGGCAATTTGGAGTATTCAATTGACCTTGATCCATGTTTTTGGACTGTGGGAGGAAACCGGAGAACCCGGAGGAAACCCATGCGGACACGGGGAGAACATGGAAACTCCACCTAGATTGGAATTCAAACCGGGAATCCCCAGCGCTGAGAGGAGAACATGCTCACCACTAAGCCACCCTGATCTAGTATATAACGTACGTGTGATATGAAACAAGTCTTTCTCAGGTCATTTGCTCAACATGTCGTGGGGGGGAGGGGGGGTTCCCCATGCCCATCCAGGGGAGAACGTTTCGGGCGCTGGGCAGATACACCCAGGACAAAATGCCAATCTATTGCTAGGCACACACTTACGTATACAGACACACTCTATATGGGGCAATTTGGAGAACTCAATTGACCGTGAGCCATGTTTTTGGACTGTGGGAGGAAACCGGAGAACCCGGAGGAAACCCACGGGGACACGGGGAGAACATGGAAACTCCACCCAGATTGGGATTCGAACTGGGAATCCCCAGCGCTGAGAGGAGAACATGCTAACCACTAAGCCACCCTGATCTAGTATATAATATAATGTACGTGTGATATGAAACAAGACTTTCTCAGAACCATACAGCTGGTAATCTATGGTTCACCCGTGTCCACATTTTATGGTCCAATAAACCGGTGCTTCATTCCTGCCACAGAGAGTACGATTCGGTGCCGCAGGCCATCGATGGTAATATTTTCAGCTCGCTGAGCAAATACAGGGACACCGCTCGTGTTTGAAGCAGCCGGACAGCCGAGAAGCGACGGCGAGTTTCAGAGTTAGAAAAGAAATTGGTTTAATAAAAGGTAAGCATCCATGCAGAACGTTCTGAATCAATTAACTGTCAGTGGAAATGGAAAACCATCCTCTGCTTCATTCCTACATCTGCTAAATCACAAAGTCGTTGCCCTTTGCTGGACTTTCAGCTTGGTCAGCACACCGGTCACCACCAGGTTGGGATTTCGACCTGGATTCCCAGTGCTGACATGCAGATGTGCTCACCACTAATCCCTGTGCAGCCCAATCTATTAATCTGAAAGTTACAAGAAAAGGGGTTCCCCATGCCCATCCAGGGGAGAACGTTTCGGGCGCTGGGCGGATACACCCAGGACAGGGCACACACTAACTCACACAGACACACTCTATATGGGGCAATTTGGAGAACTCAATTGACTTGATCCATGTTTTTGGACTGTGGGAGGAAACCAGAGAACACGGAGGAAACCCATGCAGACATGGGAGAACATGGAAACTCCACCCAGATTGGGATTCGAACCGGGAATCCCTAGTGCTGAGAGGAGAACATGCTAACCACTAAGCCACCGCGTCGCCACTTCCAAAAATCCATCCATCCATCATCTTCCGCTTTATCCTCTACTGTTAGGTCGCATGAAGGGTTCCCATGCCTATCCAGGGGAGAACGTTTTAGGAGCTGAGCAGATACACCCAGGACAGGACGCCAATCTATTGCTGGGCACACACTCACTCACACAGACACACTCTATATGGGGCAATTTGGAGAACTCAATTGACTTGATCCATGTTTTTGGACTGTGGGAGGAAACTGGAGAACCGGAGGAAACCCATGCAGACACGGGAGAACATGGAAACTCCACCCAGATTGGGATTCGAACCGGGAATCCCTAGTGCTGAGAGGAGAACATGCTAACCACTAAGCCACCGCGCCGCCCACTTCCAAAAATCCATCCATCCGTTATCTTCCGCTTTATCCTCTATGTACTAGGGTCGCGGGGGGGGTTTCCCACCCCATGGGGAGAACGTTTCAGGCGCTGAGCAGATACCCCATGGGCCCTTTCGCTGGGCACACACTCACTCACACAAACACACTCTATATGAGAGAACTCAAATGACAGGCGCTGGAGGAAACAGGGAGAAAGAAACCCACCCAGGGAAACAGGACGCCAATCCCTATTGCTGGAGGAGAACATGCTAACCACTACCACCGCACTCACTTCACAAACCACCGTTACTTCTTTATCCTCTATGGGGGGTTTTTCAAGGAGAACTCAAGACGACTTAGGACAGGACCAATGTTTGGGTACACTCACTCACACAAACACACTCTGTGGGAGTGGGAAACCGGGGGAGGAAACCGGAGAACCGGAAGAAACCCACGCAGGACACGGGGAGAAGATGGAAACTCCACCCAGATTGGGATTCGAACCGGGAATCCCTAGTGCTGAGAGGAGAACATGCCAACCACTAAGCCAGCGTGCCGCCCACTTCCAAAAATCATTCACATATCCCATCCATCCATTATCTTCCACGTTCCAGGGGAGAACGTTTCAGGCGCTGCCAATCATTCATACATTTCTATGAATAAAACTTCACTATGTAATTCACATAAACACGTTTATTTTTAATACAGAATAAAACTCAAGCCGCCGAGCCGATAATCCGGTTCTAAGTTCTACTTCAGACACCAGAATCACTTTTAGCACAAAAAAGAAAAGCTTCTCTTTAAGACGGAATAAGAAACGATCGCCTTAATCAAAGAGCCGTGGGCGCGGCGTGTTCCAGCGTTCCAGTGGTGTAATGAAGCGCGACGATCTTCAGAATTGAGATGCTAGACGGCACTTTTCTTTCCAGCATCTTTAATGCTTAGAAAGAGCAAAGTGTTTGAACTGCCGTTCAGTTCTTCCCACCAACCCACAGCTCCGGCTCTGAAGCGCCCGACGCTGCGGAGACGCCGGCCGGCGCACTGAAAGCATTCAGAAAGCTTTGTTTGGCTTTTAGAAAGCGCAGTGAAGTGACAGGACCGAGATGAAAGAGGATCTCTCAGTTCAGAACAAAAAGAAGAACACAATTCAACTAAATCAGCGCCAAATTCCCCAGTTTCTCCACAATTAGCTGAACGACAAGAGTTCTGCAGAACGAGAGGATGCTGCCATCAATAACCAACGTCGAGGACCAGATTCAAAGGTGGAAATAGAGAAAAATAGCCATCTTATATCCTTCACTTACCGTATTTTCCAGACCATAAGGCGCACCGTATTATAAGGCGCAGTCTGAATTAGGGACTCTGTTTCTGTACGGTACTTATTCTGTACGGCAGCGTATTATAAGGCACTCGCTAAAACATACGATCTACAAGAAAAGTAAAGGATGCAAAACGCTGATTTATAATTAAAGTAGTTCTACTACTTGACAAAACACACATTATTTTTAATCTCTCTTCTCCCACAAATCCATCAAAGTCCTCGTCTTCTGTGTCTGAATTAAAAAGCTGTTTCACTATCGAGCACTCCGGTGTTCCCGCTCATCGATGTCCGAGTCCGTCTCGTCTCCAGGCGGCCGTCGGCAGCCGGCTTTCGTGAAAGCTCGGACGACGGTTACAGCAGAATTTTCCTAGAAATCGGACGTGCCACAATCCTTCATAGACGGTGGCCTTAACTCGCCCCGTACTGAGTTCCAAAGTTCTATAAAAGTATTGTTGTTCGTGACTGAAAATGAATCGCTCCCACGCCGCTCGCAACTTTACTGCAGGAGGATTAAATAAAGAACCCCGTTGGACATTGCCAATGTAAACGGGGCGTTTTTAAGTAAAGTCCTGCGGGCGGCGTGGGAGCGATGGATGATAGAATTTGAACACACGTTTACTAAAACTCAGGAGCTTTTCTGTGAGATGAGCGGGGGAGTTACGATCCGTCTGTGAATGGCGATTGTGGAAGCCTGGGCTGAGGTATGCACTTTACTATGACTGTACCGCGTCTTTTTTTAGTACCGTATTTTCTGGACCATAAGGTGCACCGTACTATAAGGCGCAGTCTGAATTAGGGACTCTATTTCTGTACGGTACTTATTCTGTACGGCAGCGTATTATAAGGCACTCGCTAAAACATACGATCTACAAGAAAAGTAAAGGATGCAAAACGCTGATTTATAATTGAAGTTTATTCTACTACTTAACAAAACACACATTATTTTAATCTCTCTTCTCCCACAAATCCATCAAAGTCCTCGTCTTCTGTGTCTGAATTAAAAAGCTGTTTCACTATCGAGCACTCCGGTGTTCCCTCTCATCAATGTCCGAGTCCGTCTCGTCTCCGGGAGGCCGTTCGGCGACGATGCCGGCTTTCGTGAAAGCTCGGACGACGGTTACAGCAGAACCCTCAGCCCAGGCGTCCACAATCCATTCACAGACGGTGGCGTAACTCGCCCCGCCGCCGCCGCCTCCCGAGTTTTAGTAAACGTGTGTTCACGTCTATCATCCATCGCTCCCACACCGCCCGCAACTTTACTTTAAACGCCCCGTTTACGCCAATGTCCAGCGGTCGGAGTTCTTTATTTAATCCTCCCGGAATGACGGCGAGCTCCGAATTCATTTTCTTCACTCGGCTTTTCTGTGAGATGAGCGCGCATGGAGTCACAGATCAGCAGGGCGGCGATGTGTGGAAAAAAGCACCCGGTCGCACAACAATACTTTTATAGAATTTGGAACTCAGTACACGTATAAGGCGCACCGGATTATAAAGCGCAGTCTGAATTAGGGACTCTATTTCTGTACGGTACTTATTCTGTACGGCAGCGTATTATAAGGCACTCGCTAAAACATACGATCTACAAGAAAAGTGAAGGATGCAAAACGCTGATTTATAATTGAAGTTTATTCTACTACTCGACAAAACGCACATTATTTTAAATCACTCTTCTCTCACAAATCCATCAAAGTCCTCGTCTTCTGTGTCTGAATTAAAAAGCTGTTTCACTATCGAGCACTCCGGTGTTCCCTCTCATCGATGTCCGAGTCCGTCCCGTCGCCAGGCGGCCGTTCGGCGACGATGCCGGCTTTCGTGAAAGCTCGGACGACGGTTACAGCAGAATTTTCCTAGAAATCGGACGTGCGCCTTATAATCCGGTGCGCCTTATACGTGTACTGAGTTCCAAAATCTATAAAAGTATTGTTGTGTGACTGAAAATTAATTCGGAGCTCGCTGTTATTGCAGGAGGATTAAATAAAGAACTCCGACCGCTGGACATTGGCGTAAACGGGGCGTTTAAAGTAAAGTTGCGGGCGGCGTGGGAGCGATGGATGATAGACGTGAACACACGTTTACTAAAACTCAGGAGGCAGCGGCGGGGCGAGTTACGCCACCGTCTGTGAATGGATTGTGGAAGCCTGGGCTGAGGTATGCCACTTTACTATGACTGTACCGCGTCTTTTTTTAGTACCGTATTTTCCGGACCATAAGGCGCACCGTATTATAAGGCGCAGTCTGAATTACGGGACTCTACTTCTGTACGGTACTTATTCTGTACGGCAGAGTATTATAAGGCACTCGCTAAAACATACGATCTACAAGAAAAGTAAAGGATGCAAAACGCTGATTTATAATTGAAGTTTATTCTCCTATTTGACAAAACACGCATTATTTTAATCTCTCTTCTCCCACAAATCCATCAAAGTCCTCGTCTTCTGTGTCTGAATTAAAAAGCTGTTTCACTATCGAGCACTCCTGTGTTCCCTCTCATCGATGTCCGAGTCCGTCTCGTCTCCGGGCGGCCGTTCGGCGACGATGCCGGCTTTCGCGAAAGCTCGGACGACGGTTACAGCAGAAACCCTCAGCCCAGGCATCCACAATCCATTCACAGACGGTGGCGTAACTCGCCCCGCCGCCGCCTCCCGAGTTTTAGTAAACGTGTGTTCACGTCTATCATCCATCGCTCCCACGCCGCCCGCAACTTTACTTTAAACGCCCCGTTTACGCCAATGTCCAGCGGTCGGAGTTCTTTATTTAATCCTCCCGGAATGACGGCAAGCTCCGAATTTATTTTCTTCACTCGGCTTTTCTGTGAGATGAGCGCGCATGGAGTCACAGATCAGCAGGGCGGCGATGTGTGCAAAAAACCACCCGGTCGCACAACAATACGTTTATAGATTTTGGAACTCAGTACACGTATAAGGCGCACCGGATTATAAGGCGCAGTCTGAATTAGGGACTCTATTTCTGTACGGTACTTATTCTGTAAGGCAGCGTATTATAAGGCACTCGCTAAAACATACGATCTACAAGAAAAGTAAAGGATGCAAAACGCTGATTTATAATTGAAGTTTATTCTACTACTCGACAAAACACACATTATTTTAATCTCTCTTCTCCCACAAATCCATCAAAGTCCTCGTCTTCTGTGTCTGAATTAAAAAGCTGTTTCACTATCGAGCACTCCGGGTTCCCCCTCATCAATGTCTGAGTCCGTCTCGTCGTGAAAGCTCGGACGACGGTTACAGCAGAATTTTCCTAGAAATCGGACGTGCGCCTTATAATCCGGTGCGCCTTATACGTGTACTGAGTTCCAAATTCTATAAAAGTATTGTTGTGTGACTGAAAATTAATTCGGAGCTCGCTGTTATTGCAGGAGGATTAAATAAAGAACTCCGACCGCTGGACATTGGTGTAAACAGGCCGTTTAAAGTAAAGTTACGGCGGCGTGGGAGCGATGGATGATAGACGTGAACACACGTTTACTAAAACTCAGGAGGCAGCGGCGGGGCGAGTTACGCCACCGTCTGTGAATGGATTGTGGAAGCCTGGGCTGAGGTATGCCACTTTACTATGACTGTACCGCGTCTTTTTTTAGTACCGTATTTTCTGGACCATAAGGCGCACCGTATTATAAGGCGCAGTCTGAATTAGGGACTCTATTTCTGTACGGTACTTATTCTGTACGGCAGCGTATTATAAGGCACTCGCTGAAACACGATCTACAAGAAAATTAAAGGATGCAAAACGCTGATTTATAATTGAAGTTTATTCTCCTATTTGACAAAACACACATTATTTTTAATCACTCTTCTCCCAAAAATCCATCAAAGTCCTCGTCTTCTGTGTCTGAATTAAAAAGCTGTTTCACTATCGAGCACTCCGGGTTCCCCCTCATCGATGTCCGGGTCAGTCTCGTCTCCGGGCGGCCGTTCGGCGACGATGCCGGCTTTCGCGAAAGCTCGGACGACGGTTACAGCAGAACCCTCAGCCCAGGCGTCCACAATCCATTCACAGACGGTGGCGTAACTCGCCCCGCCGCCGCCTCCCGAGTTTTAGTAAACGTGTGTTCACGTCTATCATCCATCGCTCCCACACCGCCCGCAACTTTACTTTAAACGCCCCGTTTACGCCAATGTCCAGCGGTCGGAGTTCTTTATTTAATCCTCCCGGAATGACGGCGAGCTCCGAATTCATTTTCTTCACTCGGCTTTTCTGTGAGATGAGCGCGCATGGAGTCACAGATCAGCAGGGCGGCGATGTGTGGAAAAAAGCACCCGGTCGCACAACAATACTTTTATAGAATTTGGAACTCAGTACACGTATAAGGCGCACCGGATTATAAAGCGCAGTCTGAATTACGGACTCTATTTCTGTACGGTACTTATTCTGTACGGCAGTGTATTATAAGGCACTCGCTAAAACATACGATCTACAAGAAAAGTGAAGGATGCAAAACGCTGATTTATAATTGAAGTTTATTCTACTACTCGACAAAACGCACATTATTTTAATCACTCTTCTCTCACAAATCCATCAAAGTCCTCGTCTTCTGTGTCTGAATTAAAAAGCTGTTTCACTATCGAGCACTCCGGTGTTCCCTCTCATCGATGTCCGAGTCCGTCTCGTCACCAGGCGGCCGTTCGGCGACGATGCCGGCTTTCGTGAAAGCTCGGACGACGGTCACAGCAGAATTTTCCTAGAAATCGGACGTGCGCCTTATAATCCGGTGCGCCTTATACGTGTACTGAGTTCCAAATTCTATAAAAGTATTGTTGTGTGACTGAAAATTAATTCGGAGCTCGCTGTTATTGCAGGAGGATTAAATAAAGAACTCCGACCGCTGGACATTGGCGTAAACGGGGCGTTTAAAGTAAAGTTACGGCGGCGTGGGAGCGATGGATGATAGACGTGAACACACGTTTACTAAAACTCAGGAGGCAGCGGCGGGGCGAGTTACGCCACCGTCTGTGAATGGATTGTGGAAGCCTGGGCTGAGGTATGCCACTTTACTATGACTGTACCGCGTCTTTTTTTAGTACCGTATTTTCCGGACCATAAGGCGCACCGTATTATAAGGCGCAGTCTGAATTACGGACTCTACTTCTGTACGGTACTTATTCTGTACGGCAGAGTATTATAAGGCACTCGCTAAAACATACGATCTACAAGAAAAGTAAAGGATGCAAAACGCTGATTTATAATTGAAGTTTATTCTACTACTTGACAAAACACACATTATTTTAATCTCTCTTCTCCCACAAATCCATCAAAGTCCTCGTCGTCTGTCCTGAATTAAAAAGCTGGTTCTCTATCGAGCACTCCGGGTTCCCCCTCATCGATGTCTGAGTCCGTCTCGTCACCAGGCGGCCGTTCGGCGACGATGCCGGCTTTCGCGAAAGTTTGGACGACGGTTACAGCAGAACCCTCAGCCCAGGCTTCCACAATCCATTCACAGACGGTGGCGTAACTCGCCCCGCCGCCGCCTCCCGAGTTTTAGTAAACGTGTGTTCGCGTCTATCATCCATCGCTCCCACGCCGCCCGCGACTTTACTTTAAACGCCCCGTTTACACCAATGTCCAGCGGTCGGAGTTCTTTATTTAATCCTCCCGGAATGATGGCGAGCTCCGAATTCATTTTATAATTTTATAAGGCGCCTGATAGTCCGGAAAATACGGTAATCATATAACAGGGTCGTGGGGAGGGGGGGGGGGGGGTGGGTTCCCCATGCTCATTTAGAGGGGGGGGGGTGCTAGGCAGAAATATCCAGAAACAAAACCAAAACATAGATTGTAGTTTAATTGGTTGCTCTAAATTATGTATATGAATAAATGTGTGTCCAGGGCACGGTGGCTTAGTGGTTAGCATGTTCTCCTCTCAGCACTAGGGATTCCAGGTTCGAATCCCAATCTGGGTGGACTTTCCATGTTCTCCCCGTGTCCGTGTGGGTTTCCTCCGGATTCGCCGGTTTCCTCCCACAGTCCAAAACTGTGGATCAAGTCAATTGAGTTCTCCAAACTTGCCCCATATAGAGTGTCTATGTGTAAGTGAGGGTGGCACGGTGGCTCAGTGGTTGGCATGTTCTCCTCTCAGTGCTAGGGATTCCCGGTTTGAATCCCAATCTGGGTGGACTTTCCATGTTCTCCCCATGTCTGTGTGGGTTTCCTCCGGGTTCTCCGGTTTCCTCCCACAGTCCAGGCTAGGTCATTCCCGGTTTGCCCAGCGAATCCCAATCTGGGTGGATGGGCTTTTCCCCCCCCCTGCGATGTTCTCGGAAGATCCCCGTGTCCAGGTTCGTGGTGGGTTTCTCTGTTCTCCCCGTGTCTGCGTGGGTTCTCCGGTTTCCTCCCACAGTCCAAAAACATGGATCAAGGTCAGTTGAATTCTCCAAAATGCCCCATATTGCCTGCCCAGCGCCCGAAACGTTCTCCCCTGGATGGGCATGGGGAACCCCCCCCCACAACCCTAGTAGAGGATAAAGTGGAACATAATGGACGGATGTATGGATGATTAAATTGCCCCATTTAGAGCGATCTTTTCTTATTCCGTCTTAAAGAGAAGCTTTTCCTTTTGTGCTAAAAGTGATTCTGGTGTCTGAAGTAGAACTTAGAACCGGATTATTGGCTCGGCGGCTTGAGTTTTATTCTGTATTAAAAATAAACGCGTTTATATGAATTACATAGTGAAGTTTTATTCATAGAAATATATGAATGATTGGCGTCCTGTCCTGGGTGTGTCTGCCCAGCGCCTGAGACGTTCTCCCCTGGATGGGCATGGGGAACCCATGCGAATGCAGGAGAATCAAATCAATTCAATGTAAAAACTGCACATCTGGTGTAAAATCTTTTTTTTTTTTTTGGGGGGGGGGGGGGGGGGCTCTCTGGAGGTCGAGTACATATTTGACTTTTCTGGCATAAGGGAAGCACGTCGCTCGCAGGGTTGACACTGCAGCCGTCTGTGATTACAGAGCCGTGCGTGTTCTAATAGCTCAAACGCTCCAGGATCAGAGGAATTCTCCTCACTGTTCCACTTTGAGCTTTTGAGGTTTATTACACAAGGAATTGTGGGAGGAATTTCAGCATTCCACAACACCTGCAGCACGGGAAATTCCCCGAGAAGATGTAGAAACCGATGGGACAATACAAAGCACCTATAAATAGACACTTATTCTACCACGTCAGAGAACAAGAGAACAGCAGAACTCATGTTCTCCTCTTAGCGCTGGGGATTCCCGGTTCGAATCCCAATCTGGGTGGAGTTTCCATGTTCTCCCCGTGTCCACGAGGGTTTCCTCCGGGTTCTCCGGTTTCCTCCGGGTTCTCCGGTTTCCTCCCACAGTCCAAAAACATGGATCAAGTTAATTGAGTTCTCCAAATTGCCCCATATAGAGTGTGTCTGTCTGAGTGAGCGCAGCACGGTGGCTTAGTGGTTGGCATGTTCTCCTCTCAGTGCTAGGGACTACCGGTTCGAATCCCAATCTGGGTGGAGTTTTCATGTTCCCCCCGTGTCCACGTAGGTTTCCTCCGGGTTCTCCGGTTTCCTCCCACAGTCCAAAAACATGGATCAAGTCAATTGAATTCTCCAAATTGCCCCATATAGAGTGTGTCTGTCTGAGTGAGGGCAGCACGGTGGCATGGTGGCATGGTTCCATGTTCCCCCCGTGTAGACGTAGGTTTCCTCCGGGTTCTCCGGTTTCCTCCCACAGTCCAAAAACATGGATCAAGTCAATTGAATTCTCCAAATTGCCCCATATAGAGTGTGTGTGTCTGAGTGAGGGCAGCACGTTGGCTTAGTGGTTGGCATGTTCTCCTCTCGGCACTACCGGTTCGAATCCCAATATGGGTGGAGTTTCCATGTTCTCCCCGTGTCCACGTGGTTTCCTCCGAGTTCTCCGGTTTCCTCCCACAGTCCAAAAACATGGATAAAGGTCAACTGAATCCTCCAAATTGCCCCATATAGAGTGTGTCTGTGTGAGTGAGTGTGTGCCCAGCGATAGATTGGCGCCCTGTCCTGGGTGTATCTGCCCAGCGCCCGAAACGTTCTCCCCTGGCCGCCACCCTAGTAGATGATAAAGCAGAAGATAATGGATGGATGGATAAACCAATGGGAATTGTAAGCGGGATTTATTTAAAATAACTTTTACTTTATAACATACATGTCTATAAATAGCTACATAAGTAAAAAGGGGGCAACTGAAGATCAGAACCGTACCGCACTATTAACAGCAACGCACAAGTTAGCACTGATTTTTTTTTTCTTTAATCTTTAAAATTCAAAGAGTTCAACTAAATAAATGACTTTATAATATATACAGACAATGCTGCTGAGGGGGACAGAAATCAGGAGAGCAGAACATCCCCTGGCAAGTAATTCAAGAGTGAAACAAATTACTTTCTCGCCGCAGATGATTTACCTCTATGCACAATTTTGTTCCGGGTGATAACAACTAATTATGTGCATTAGCTTATGAGGATGGAATAGAACTTTATTTGAATAAAAATAATAAGAAGAAAAGCCTAAATCACACAGATCAGGAGGCCAGATGCTCAACTTCACTCAGTGAAACAACTTTTAATTTAATGTGCAATAATGTCCATTCATCCATTATGTTCCGCTTTATCATCTATTAGGGTCGCGGGGGGAAGGGGGGGGGGTGTTCTCCATGCCCATCCAGGGGAGAACGTCTCGGGCGCTGGGCAGATACACCCAGGACAGGACGCCAATCTATCACTGGACACACACTCACTTACACAGACACACTCTATATGGGGCAATTTGGAGAATTCAACTGACCTTGATCCATGTTTTTGGACTGTGGGAGGAAACCGGAGAACCTGGAGGAAACCCACGAGGACACGGGGAGAACATGGAAACTCCACCCAAATTGGGATTCGAACCGGGACTCCCTAGCGCTGAGAGGAGAACATGCCAACCACTAAGCCACCGTGTCACCCTTCACAGTGCACTATATTTTTTATTAATTTTTTTTTATACGACATATAAATATGATGGCGGCACGGTGTCTTAGTGGTTAGCACGTTCTCCTCTCAGCGCTAGGGATTCCCGGTTCAAATCCCCATCTGGGTGGAGTTTCCATGTTCTCCCCATGTCTGCGTGGGTTTCCTCCGGGTTCTCCGGTTTCCTCCCACAGTCCAAAAACATGGATCAAATCAATTGAATTCTCAAAATTGCCCCATATAGAGTGTGTTTCAGTGAGTGAGTGTGTGCCCAGCGATAGATTGGCGCCCTGTCCTGGGTGTATCTGCCCAGCGCCCGAGACGTTCTCCCCTGGATGAGCATGGGGAACCCCACCGCGACACTAATGGAGGATAAAGCGGGAGATAATGAATGAATGAATATAAATATGATATTGTGGCGGCACGATGGCTTAGTGGTTAGTATGTTCGCCTCTCAGCGCTGGGGATTCCCGGTTCGAATCCCCATCTGGGTGGAGTTTCCATGTTCTCCCTGTGTCCACATGGGTTTCCTCCGGGTTCTCTGGTTTCCTCCCACAGTCCAAAAACATGTATCAAGTCAACTGAATTCTCAAAATTGCCCCATATAGAGGGTGTCTGTGTGAGTGAGTGTGTCCAGGGATAGATTGGCGTCCTGTCCTGGATGTATCTGCCCAGCGCCCGAAATGTTCTCCCCTTGGATGGGCATGGGGAACCCCACCACGACCCTAATATAGGATAAAGCGGAAGATAATGGATGGATAGAAATAAAATGCAGGTTAAACAGCGTCATGCTGATGATCCCTTTCCATTTGTTGCTTCTAGATCTAATGATACTATTATTTTTGCTTCTGGATGATATGGTGGCATAGTGGTTAGCATGTTCTCCTCTCAGCAGAGGGAATGGGAAAGGTCGAATACTGACCTGGGTCCAGTTTCCATGTTCTCCCCATGTCCATGAGGGCTTCTCTGGTAATCTCATGGATTTCCAGGTCAATTGGCTTCTCTAAATTGCCCCATATAGTGTATGTGTGTGGATTGGTGGCTTGTCTCGGGTGTATCTGCCCAGCGCCCGAAACGTTCTCCCCTGGATGGGCATGAGGAACCCCACCGTGACCCTAATATAGGATAAAGCGGAAGATGATGGATGGATGGATTAATAAAGAATTCTGATTCCTCTAAAACAGTTCGAGGTACATGTTCTATCCAATCCGTTTCCATTGCAATAAGTAAAAAAAAGTCCAGGATAAAGGCAGGGATAGTCCTAGTATGGATTTTAATGCCCGAAACCTTAGGTGGCGTCACTCTGACTGATATCACCTACGAAACATATGACTCATATTAAAGTCCATCTGTCTGCAGAGACCCCGAGGCAAAGGCAGCTGGCAACATGTAAACACAGAGCCTCGTAAACACTCTTCAGTGGATCTTTATTATCAGTTCCAACAGACTGCTGACAGACCCAGAGTTCCCCGGTGAAGATTAATGTCCTTCATTCGGACCCGAAACACAAATCGAAATCAAAATGGCTCTCTCTGGAGATGTTTCCTAACGCGATTTTACGTTTTCTATAATAAGCCCACCACGTTCAGGGCCCAGCTGTTCGGTTTAGCTTCAGATATGAGTGTGAGCAGCTCAATCACGGTGCTGTTAGATAGAAACGTCAGACAGAGCTCGCAGCTTCGGGATTGGGTTATAAACCCGAAATTAAACACCACGAACACCACGTCAGGAGATCAAACCAGAGCCAAGAAAAGAAATGGACTGAAAGAGGTTGAAAGAAGGCGGCACGGTGGCTTAGTGGTTAGCATGTTCTCCTCTCAGTGCTAGGGGGTCCCGGTTAGAACCCCAATCTGGGTGGAGTTTCCATGTTCTCCCCGTGTCCACATGGGTTTCCTCTGCGTTCTCCGGTTTCCTCCCACAGTCCAAAAACATGGATCAAGTCAATTGAGTTCTCCAAATTGCCCCATATAGAGTGTGTGTGTGTCTGTGTGAGTGAGTGTGTGCCCAGTGATAGATTGGCGCCCTGTCCTGGGTGTATCTGCCCAGCGCCCGAAACGTTCTCCCCTGGATGAGCATGGGGAACCCCACCACGACCCTAATAGAGGATAAAGCGGAAGATAATGGATGTTTTATACAGAGGCGGCACAGTGGCTTAGTGGTTAGTATGTTCTCCTCTCAGCGCTAGGGATTCCCGGTTCGAATCCCAATCTGGGTGGAGTTTCCATGTTCTCCCCGTCCACATGGGTTTCCTCCCACAGTCCAAAAACATGGATCAAGTCAATTGAGTTCTCCAAATTGCCCCATATAGCGTGTCTGTGTGAGTGAGTGTGTATCCAGTGATAGATTGGCGCCCTGTCCTGGGTGTATCTGCCCAGCGCCCGAAACGTTCTCCCCTGGATGGGCATGGGGAACCCCCTCCCCCCCGTGACCCTAGTAGAGGATAAAGCAGAAGATAATGGATGGATGAATATTGGAAGAAGCCGTGTGGCTCGCGAGGCAAACACTACACATCCACTCCAGGCTATATATTTTATATGAAGTGCTTTTTGGTGTTGACTTATAAAATAAAACAGCTTCAACCTTCAGGATGGTGGTTTTAATCTACAGCGAGTTCAATACAGAAGTGAATCATCAGCAACACTGGCTTGTGATTATACAGCTATATATTAATATTATACAAACCCCAAAGCAAGATAAAGCTTTTAGAAGACCAACATTATTCATCAGCCACTTCTGAGACCCTTAAAGGCAACAATTACTAATTTAACCTTTGCTTGAAGTTGAAGCTTGAATTATTAAAGCAAAGGTAGGAGAGGATGTGCATTATTGTGAATAAATCACGGGAACGAGGTGTTGTTAGGTCAGACACAAAGCAGAGTGCTGTTACACCTCTTACACGTGATTTATTCACAATAATGCACGACCTCGAGTGCCTTACTGCTTTTATAAAATGCTTACAAACACAAAATAATAAAGTAAATGTGTTTACGGAATTAAACTGCTCTTCCGCTGGACGCAATCGAGTCCGGTTTATAAAGTGAACATTGCTGAGTTGCTAAGTAACAGGATTGTTAAGTTTGTCTAACAATAAAAAAGGCCATCTAGTGGCGATATTACAGAATGCAATTTATAAACAACAGCCGCAACAGGCTTGTTCATCAACAATCGGCTCGCGGTTTATATTCATCTGTTTCCATTTCCATTTATGGTACATGATTTAAAATAATGTATTATATACCACACATTGATACGACTGCGAGCTGGTCCGAGCAGATAAAGCTACGTAATTGCGCCACCTTGTGGATGTAAAATCAGCGACACTAACTCATCTGTGGCGGCACGGTGGTTTAGTGGTTAGCATGTTCCTCTCAGTGCTTGGCATTCCCCATTCCAATCCCAAGATGGGTGGAGTTTCCATGACCTCCCCGTATCCACGTGGGTTTCCTCCGGGTTCTCCAGTTTCCTCCCACAGTCCAAAAACATGGATCAAGGCCAATATAATTCTCCAAATCGCCCCATATAGAGTGTGTTCGTGTGAGTGACTCTGTGTCCTGCGATGGATTGGCGTCCTGTCCTGGGTGTATCTGCCCAGTGCCCGAAATGTTCTCCCCCGGATGGGCATGGGGAACCCCCCCAACCCTAATAGAGGATAAAGTGGAAGATAATGGATGAATGGATTTAAAGGAATGTATTATATATCACACATTGATACGACTGTGAGGTGGTCCGAGCGTGGTGTACACTACTAGACATAACTACCTAACTGCGCCACCTTGTGGATGTATAGGAAACTGTCTAAATGACGATGGTGGCTTAGAGGGTTATTTTCAGTTTACTGTTATAACAATCGCAACAGACAAAAAAAAAAAAAAAACAACTCCTGCTATTTGGAGAACCTGGCTTTTAGAGAACGTTAAGTGTAAAGGATGCATAGAACCAGATGGACTGCTGGTAATTGTAGATATACAGTGTAAATCTATATGGATAGTGGAACTGATAACAGACAGTGAGTGTTGAAATCCGACGCTGTACCTAATAAAGCGGCCGGCGTGTGCATACAGAACAGCGTACTATTAGATCCTCATCAATTATTATCTTTCTATCACTGCTGCTTCACTCCACCATGTCTTCTCTTTAGATTTATGGCCCATCAGACCCATCAAGGAGAACAAGCAGCCGCGTCCCACGCGAGAAGAGCCTGATAAATGTTCCGAAATGTGCAGACCACAACCTCACCATGAATTATGGATGAGCTCGTTATAAATGATGCAGGGGCAGTTTCAGCAGCAGCCGGGGCAAAAACTGGAACCGTGTGTGAAACCGTTTTCCATGCGGGTAGCAGCAGTAAGCGAGTCTGTTTTTACCCTCTGAGCGTCGGTGAGGTTAGTTAAGGACTGAGTCCGTGTCAGTGCAGTTCCACCTTAACCAGATGAGTTCAGCGCTGTGCCAACCCACCAGGATTAAACAGCAGGCTGTGGTATCAAAAAAACTCAAACATCATTTATTATACGGGAACATATCAGACTCCAGCAGTGCCAATTAGGTGTCTAAGTCTCAGGGCTCTTAAAACATGCAGATCAAAGTGAATGTCTGACTAAATGCAGAACAGCTAGTCTAGTCTAACCGCAGAGTGCAGAGTGTGAGCAGACTGGTGTATCACATATATAAATTATTACAAGTTATAAATAATTGAACTTAATTAATACTAGAGATAGTAAAGACATATACACACACTGTAATTACTAAGACAAATAAAAAATAAAACAAAACTAGGGCGGCACGGTGGCTTAGTGGTTAGCATGTTCGTCTCTCAGCGCTAGGGATTCCCGGTTCGAATCCCCATCTGGGTGGAGTTTCCATGTTCTCCCCGTGTCTGCGTGGGTTTCCTCCGAGTTCTGGATGAAGTCAATTGAAGTCAATGGATGAAGTCAATTGAATTCGCAAAATTGCCCCATATAGAGTGTGTCTGTGTGAGTGAGTGTGTGCCCAGCGATGGATTGGCGCCCCGTCCTGGGTCTATCTGCCCAGCGTCCGAGATGTTCTTCCCTGGATGGGCATGGGGAACCCCACCGCGACCCTAATAGAGGATAAAGCGAGAGATAATGAATGAATGAAAACTAGGGTGGCACGGTGGCTTAGTGGTTAGCACGTTCTCCTCTCAGCACTAGGGATTCCAGGTTCGAATCCCCATCTGGGTGGAGATTCCATGTTCTCCCCGTGTCTACGTGGGTTTCCTCCGAGTTCTCGGGTTTCCTCCCACAGTCCAAAAACATGGATCAAGGTCAATGGAATTGCCCCATTTAGAGTGTGTTTGTGAGGGTGAGTGTGTGTCCTGGGTGTATCTGCCCAGCACCCGAAACGTTCTCCCCTGGATGGGCATGGGGAACCCCCCCACGACCCTAATAGAGGATAAAGCGGGAGATAATGAATGAATATATATATCCATCCATCCATTCTCTTCCGCTTCATCTTCTACTAGGGTCGTGTGCCCATCCAGGGGAGAACGTTTCGGGCGCTGGACAGATAGACCCAGGACAGGACGCCAATCTATCGCTGGCCACACACTCACTCTCACAAACACACTCTATATTGGGCAATTTGGAGAATTCCATTGACCTTGATCCATGTTTTTGGACTGTGGGAGGAAACCGGAGAACCCGGAGGAAACTCACGTGGACACGGGGAGAACATGGAAACTCCACCCAGATTGTGATTGGAACCGGGAATTCCTAGTGCTGACAGGAGAACATGCCAACCACTAAGTCACCATGCCGCCTATATATATATATATATTCATTCATTCATTATCTTCCGCTTTATCCTCTATTAGGGTCGCGGTGGGGTTCCCCATGGCCATCCAGGGGAGAACGTCTCGGGCGCTGGGCAGATACACCCAGGACAGGGCGCCAATCCATCGCTGGGCACACACTCACTCACTCACAGACACACTCTATATGGGGCAATTTTTGAGAATTCAATTGACTTCATCCATGTTTTTGGACTGTGGGAGGAAACCGGAGAACCCGGAGGAAACCCACGCAGACACGGGGAGAACATGGAAACTCCACCCAGATGGGGATTCGAACCGGGAATCCCTAGCGCTGAGAGCGCTGCCGCCCTCTCTCTCTCTCTCTCTCTCTCTCTCTCTCTCTCTCTCTCTCTCTATATATATATATATATAGAGAGAGAGAGAGAGAGAGAGAGAGAGAGAGAGAGAGAGAGAGAGAGAGAGAGAGAGAGAGAGAGAGAGAGAGAGATGAATTTATCCTCCACATTTAACCCACCCATGCAGTGAAACACGCTCGTATTGCTAATTTGTACACTGTGCAAAGTAAACAGACAGAACATTTTAGAAAACAAAAGACTTTCTTACAATTCCCCAAATAAAGAGCGAGATAACTAAATCCCGAGCCGTGCTTCAGTCATTGTTCATCCAAGGCAATCATTTTCTCCAAGAAACCGTCTGCCCCATGAGTACAACTGACAGTGATGAATCTGTCCGTCATTTATTGAGTTTGTGTTACAGATTATTACCCATCACTGGCTGAGTCATTACTCTCTCTGAGTCCTCACGATGCTGTGACTTCAAGTTTACGTCAGCGTGAACATTCTGCACACTATACGCACACGAGAACTGGGATACCTTCACATTACACCTATGGAAGTGTGTCACCACATGCTGTTCTACCTTTAAGATTAGTACAAACTCCTCTATGTAGGCCCGTTGCATGGGCAAGCAAACCAATCATCGATTGCCCAGTGTCTCGAGCTGACCTGGGGTCTTCTCTGGGTTCTCTGGTTTCCTTCCACAGACCAAAACATGGATTCAAGGTAAATTAGATGCTCTAAATTGTCCCATATAGTGTAAGTGTGCATCCATCCATCATCTTCCGCTTTATCCTCTATTAGGGTCGCGGGGGGGTTCCCAATGCCCATCCAGGGGAGAACGTTTCGGGCGCTGGGCAGATACACCCAGGACAGGGCGCCAATCTATCGCCGGGCACACACTCACTCACACAAACACTCTATATGGGGCAATTTGGAGAATTCAATTGACTTGATCCATGTTTCTGGACTGTGGGAGGAAACCGGAGAAACTGGAGGAAACCCACACGAACACGGGAGGGAAGATGGAAACTCCACCCAGATTGGGATTCAAGCTGGGAATCCCTAACGCTGAGAGGAGAACATGCTAACCACTAAGCCGTGAAACCGTGCCACTGTTTTGTATATTGTGGGATGTCATTTTCTTGTATCTGAACCTTTTCTCATCTCCAAATTCAAGGTCTTGCAGTCATTACTGCATCATTGTATTATAAAGACTTAAGCATGAGCACACAGACTCACCTGCATCAGAAAATGAAAGCTATAAGTTGGACCCACCATTCCTTCTGAAAGAAAAGTTACACTTTATCCTCGATGCCACAGAAACTGTAAAGTCAGCATATTCAGCAGGCCACAGGCTCCATGTTAATATTTGCCATTGCTCCCCTGCAATCTCTCTAACTGCGTGTGCTCTGTCAGAGTCGGGGAATGTGGATGTCAGGCTCCTCTGCCTTCATCCCTGTCATTTCCCATTCTGCCCCGGGGCTCCGAAGTGAAGCCTGTCTCCCTCGGCACAGGTAGAAAAGTGCAGAGGGATCATGCTGCACTGTGGCTGCTGTGAGAGACTTTTAACCCCACAGCGGGTAAATGTGCTCAGCAAGAAAAAAAAGGCCCTGTACAAATAGTTTGGAGGGCAGGAGTTAAGGGAAAAAAGGAAAACCCAACTTTGAACAAATGGTTTCGCGTCACAGAAAAGTCTTGGACGGCTTCGGGGAATGTTTACATCAGAGGTTTGGCGGGATTGTTGGTGCCAGACAGGCTGGTTTGATTCTAGAAATGCTAAATGACCATCCGGGGGAGAATCGGGCGCTGATACACCCAGGACGCCAATCCATTGGTGGGGAATTACTCACTCACAGACACATTCACTATGTAGGTGGCAGCACTATATATAGGGGCAATTTACAGCATCCGATTGACCTTGAATCCACGTGTTTTTAGACTACAGAAGGAATTCAGGAACAAAAACATTGAACAAGGAAGAGTGGAAGCTGTTCTAGCTGCACGGATCATAAAAGCTTGTGTGGGTGAAATGTGTATTGTGTCATTATTTCTGTCTATCCAAGGATTCACGATTCAAGAAAATGTTATTATCATTTATATAGCATGTGGTACATGAGACAGAAACGAAATGATGGCTCACGCACCCCGTTTACCCCGTTCTATTAAAGTTAAACTTTAAAAAAGAAAATGACATAACCACTGAATTGTGATGTTCTCATTTGTAAGTCGCTTTGGATAAAAAGTCTGCTGAATGACTAAATGTAAATGAGATATAAATACAGTATAGATGTGTAAAATATAATAGAATATATAATATACAACAATGAATGTATATAATATAGAATATACAATATACAATCCTAAATTATATATATATATATATATATATAGGCGGCACGGTGGCTTAGTGGTTAGCATGTTCTCCTCTCAGCGCTAGGGATTCCCGGTTCGAATCCCCATCTGGGTGGAGTTTCCATGTTCTCCCCGTGTCTGTGTGGGTTTCCCCCGGGTTCTCCGGTTTCCTCCCACAGTCCAAAAACATGGATAAAGTCAATTGAATTCTCAAAATTGCCCCATATAGAGTGTGTCTGTGTGAGTGAGTGTGTCCAGCGATGGATTGGCGCCCTGTCCTGGGTGTATCTGCCCCGCACCCGAGACGTTCTCCCCTGGATGGGCATGGGGAACCCCACCGTGACCCTAATAGAGGATAAAGCGGGAGATAATGAATGAATGAATATATATATATATATATATATATATATATATATATATATATATATATATATATATATATATATATATAGTATACTAATATTAATATAGTATACTCATAGTATTCTTCATATAGTGTTTAAGTTGTATAGCAAACAGCAACTCAGCACAATTCCACAAACATCACACAGCTTCTAGCATCAGTACCACCCGTACAGAGATGTTCTCTCATTGGTCACAGTTGTAATTTGCTTCTCTTGAACTGAACTGAGGAGTCAGAGTCAACTCAATTCCATCCGCAGTAAAATGTCAGGTAGTAACGATGCCAGCATGATTATGGATCATGCCACACATTTTAATGAAAGCCTAAATAAAATATCTGTTAATTAATAAGAAATGACCTCAATGCAAAAACCGACCTGCACGAATGGAACGAGTTAACCCGCTCAAATCTGTAACTAACCGATGTTAAATAAAGGGAAGCGGAGTCTGTGCTGTACAGAAATAACCTGAGGTGAACCTCACAGGTGACGCAGCATTAGAACGAGCTGGAAGCAGATCCACGACGCTTGCAAGATTCTCGGACAGCAATCATAAAAATAATCCACCAAGTAGGTCTCTGCATTATCAAAGCGGCTTTTGTAAGTCGCTTTGGATAAAAGCGTCTGCTAAATGACTAAATGTAAATGTAAATGTAAATGTAAAGCAAACAGTGTGGGATGCATATATTGAGGTGAGATACTGCATTTGGTTCAGAATCATTTGGAATGAATCAGTAAAGACCTAAATGTGAATAAAGTAATACACATAGTTTTTAGAACAAACAGAAATTAATAAATATAGATATTTAGACAAATGAAGAACAACAAAGTGGTGGTGCAGTGCTGAGGTTTATTCCCAATCTGAGTGCCGTTTCCATGTTCTCCAGATGTTCGCATGAGGTTCTCCGGTTTCCTCCAACAGTCCAAAAACATGGATTCGATGTAAATTGGCCGCTCTAAAATGCCCCTATATTGTCTGTGTGCCCAGTGATGGATTGGCGCCCTGTCTTGGGTGCTGCCCAGTGCCCGAAACGTTCTCTGTGTCCGCGTGAGTTTCATCCGGGTTCTCCGGTTTCCTCCCACAGTCCAAAAACATCGATCAAGGTCAATTGAATTCTCCAAATTGCCCCATATAGAGTGTGTCAGTGTGAGTGAGTGTGTGCCCAGCGATGGATTGGCGCCCTGTCCTGGGTGTATCAGCGTTCTCCCCTGGATGGGCATGGGGAACAGCCCCATGACCCTAGTAGAGGATAAAGCGGAAGATAATGGATGGATGGATGACGTTGCTGACCAGACCTGACCAACTGCAGCAACCCCAGATCAGAGGTACATCCAGGTGGTGACCTTTTATTTGGCCAGGCAGTGTATACGGTAAGTAGAACTGAGTACCGTAACATTGATGAGTACCAAATAAGTGTAAGTGAGTGCCTATGGAAGACCACATCCTAATGTAATGTAAAAATCTCAGTGATATCATGGCTCAGATATCAAGACTGTTGAAACTAGATGCATTTCCACCCCTAGAAGCGACACTGCAACCCTACTCCTGGTACAGAGCAGGCAACAGGCTTTTCAAATGGCCTTTTAGACGATGGTGCAGCTGACAAGAAGACCTTTGCCCCGTCACAGGACATCACAAGCACACTTCCGGCATTTCTTGGCTCCATCAGCCACAGCAAATTATACATTCAAAAGCCTGCCTGCCTGCCTGCCTGCCTTAAAAGCACTTGCAGAGATGGCGGCAGACATACAGAATATAAGGGTCTCTGTGGTCCATCTGGACATATGCCAGGCGGGTTGCATTATAAAAGGTGTATTTATAACAAAAAAACCCAACAAGGTAGTCTGTAATCATGAAAGGGATGGAACATAGTGGTACACATGGCTTACTACGGGCATATTCCCCTGTCAACACAGAGTACAGCAGCCTGTAGGCACTCTGGTTGACCGTAGAAGCCACACAGTGAACATTGTTTACACCCTACGCACCATGATGCATCATTATGACCAAAGAATGAGTTAGCCAATACACCACCTTCAAACACAACCTTCAATGGCAGGTAACCCTCCACTGGATCTCAAAACCTCTGCACGAAGCATTTGTTTCTCTCCCGAAAGTGAAGTAGGTCTCCCAATTTATTCTTAGCTAAATACCACTGGTTCCCAAAAGTGCCAATGCAAGATCGGCAGACGTACAGAATATAGGGGTCTCTGTGGTCCATCTGGACACATGCCAGGTGGGTTGCATTATAAAAGGTGCATTTATAAAAAATTAAAATAAAAAAACAACTAGTAGTTGGTAGTCTGTGATCACGTAGTGGTAGACCCAATCAAATGTGTTCACACATGGCTTACTACGGGCATATTCCCCTGTCAACACTCAGGAGAGGAGCATGTAAACAGAGTACAGCAGCCTGTAGGCACTCTGGTTGACCGTAGAAGCCACACAGTGAACATTGTTTACACCCTACGCACCATGATGCATCATTATGACCAAAGAATGAGTTAGCCAATACACCAATTGCCAACACCAAGTGAAACACCCAATTAAACCCCCATCATAGACTACAAACACAACAGTCAATGGGCAGGTAACCCTCCAATGGATCTCAAAACCTCTGCATGAGGCATGCAGGTCTCCCAATTCATTCTAAATACCACTGGTTCCCAAAAGTGCCAATGCAAGATCGGCAGACATACAGAATATAGGGGTCTCTGTGGTCCATCTGAACACATGCCAGGTGGGTTGCATTATAAAAGGTGTATTTATAAAAAATAAAAATAAAAAACAACTAGTAGTTGGTAGTCTGTGATCATGGAAGGGACGTAGTGGTAGACCCAATCAAAAGCGTTCACACATGGTTTACTACGGGCATATTCCCCTGTCAACACTCAGGAAAGGAGCATGTAAACAGAGTACAGCAGCCTGTAGGCACTCTGGTTGACCGTAGAAGCCACACAGTGAACATTGTTTACACCCTACGCACCATGATGCATCATTATGACCAAAAGAATGAGTTAGCCAATACACCAATTGCCAACACCAAGTGAAACACCCAATTCAAACCCCATCACAGACTACAAACACAACCTTCAATGGCCAGGTAACCCTCCACTGGATCTCAAACCCTCTGGAGGCATGAGGCATGCAGGTCTCCCAATTCATTCTTAGCTAAATACCACTGGTTCCCAAAAGTGCCAATGCAAGATGGTCAACCATGTCAACAGAAGCACTTACTGTGCAGGTGCTCTGAGGCGTAATAATACACATCCTCATAACCCTCGTGATAATCCTCCTCAGGCCGGTACTTTTTGCCCTTGCGTCTCCGGGACCTGCGGATCTGCTTAACAAAGCCGAGGAAGCGCTCCATATCCGGCAGGCGTGATCCCAGGGATCCGGGCGCAGCAGAAGTGCTGCACGTGTGGAGGTGCTTTACAAAGAGCTGATGGATCCCCCAGGGAGAGGGAGAGAGAGAGAGAGAGAGTGGGAGAGGTAAAAGAGAGAGGAGGAGGGGACCGCTAGCTTTCAGTCCTCTGGGGTGGAGAGGACGGCTCGAATATCAGCTTCCCCGAGCACGGCTGCCGATCGGAACATCGCCGAGAGAACAGCGGCTCGGTCCTCAGCCCACCCTTTAGTACTTACAGCACACTCAGCTCAGCAGAGCGCTGCATGTGTATGAACGCCAGATAGGCTGTGCGCATTGTAGAGAGAGGGCGGAGTAAAAAACACACACACACACACACACACACACACACACACACACACACACCCATCCTCCTTTGAGGGAGGAGAGCAAGACAAAGAGGTGAAGTTCAAAGGATCTGGCAGACAGGGAAGAATTCTCAGGGTGGAATTTTGACCAACTGGGAGACAGAGGTGTTCTCCAGAACCACACCCTCCTCCACCTCACCGGGGGTCTCCCAGTCAAACCCCAATCCTCCACCTCTTGCCTCCACCCCATATTCTTCCATTAGAATTTAATAGTGTTATCTTAACCTCACACACATTAACATATAATATGAGATCATTCCAGACAATATCACATGGCTGCTATATTTGATATATTTGATATATTATATATTTACATATCGTATTCTTATTTCTTATGCTACTATTTTCTAATATCTACATCTTTATTACAATATTTAAATAATAAAAATATATTTATATTTTATTATATTTTTTCTAACGTGATATCTCCATCCATCCATTATCTTCCACTTTATCCTCTACTAGGGTCGTGGGGGGTTCCCCATGCCCATTCAGGGGAGAACGTTTCGGGCGCTGGGCAGATACCTCCAGGACAGGGCGCCAATCTATCACTGGACAAACTCACACACACACACACACACACTCTATATGGGGCAATTTGGAGAACCCAATTGACCTTGGTCCATGTTTTTGGACTGTGGGAGGAAACCGGAGAACCCGGAGGAAACCCACGCGGACACGGGAGAGCATGGAAACTCCACCCAGATCCGGAATCCAACCCGGGAATCCCTAGCGCTGAGAGGAGAACATGCTAACCACTAGGCTGTCCCATTCTCTAGTCATCATCCAATATTTATTGGTAAAAACAGTATGACTGACCCTCCAGCTACGCATTATTATGGAAAGCTATGGGGCGTGTACGTTTCGGCTTCACATTAGCCATAATACGTCAACTCCCCCACCTCTGACATCATCGAACATGCTAAGATATTGGCTTTACTTAGAAAATGGCAGGGAAACGTTTGATGATTTTACAAGCAAGACCCATTTTTCAGCGGCTTATAGCTTGAAAGTAGTTTTAAAACTATTAATTATGTTAACGTACGGATAACTGTTCAATAAGAGTGAGGGTTTAATATGGATGTCTGTGCTCCTCGCTACACAAAGGCTTCAAAGCATACGATACGACCCAGCAGCTAGAGCCCCCGTCTCATTTCCACCAATGACGTGCCACGAACACCCAGCATTACCGGGTCACAGCAGAACGTGTTAATTGGCCAGATTTCCACCGCTCCCCTTCAATCCCATTAACACCCACGACTCTGGAGCGCTAATTATCACCAGCCACTTCATGCATGACCGAGACCTGAGTGACGACGGGGAGTGGCTCACGTCTTTCGGAAGGGGGAGGGAGTGTGATTTGAACAAAACAAAGAGCTGCGAGCTCCACAGTTTAGCAAGCAATCTGCGACTTGCTATATATTTATATATTTGGTATATATTTTGTTATTTAGCCGACGCTTTCATCCAAAGCGACTTACAAACATCGGGGCGGCACGTGGCTTAGTGGTTAGCATGTTCTCCTCTCAGGGCTGGGGAATCCCGGATCGGATCCCAATCTGGGTGGAGTTTCCATGTTCTCCCCGTGTCCCTGGGGTTTCCTCCGGGTTCTCCGGTTTGCTCCCGCAGTCCAAAAACATGGATCAAGGTCAATTGAGTTCTCCAAATTGCCCCATATAGAGAGTGTTTGTGTGGGTGAGTGTGCTCAGTAATAGATTGGCGCCCTGTCCTGGGTGTATCTGCCCAGCGCCCGAAACGTTCTCCCACGGATGGGCATGGGGAACCCGCCCACGACCCTAGTAGAGGATAAAGCAGAAGATGATGGATGGATGGATGGATGGATGGACTTACAAACATCCCAACACAGAACACAGGGTTAACACCGTGCCCACTGGAGTGATGAAGGTTCCAGGTTTTGCTCAAGAACCCACATTGGTAACTGCAGTGGACCTGGGATATGAACCCACAACCTTCAGATTGATAACCCAACACCCGAACCACTGAACCACACTCTGGTATTGTAGTATTCTGCATTTTTGAAGCTAGCATGTCTTTTTATAAACTCTATAGAGCTCAATCCAATGGAACGAGAAACAAAGGCAAAGGTTGATTGTCTGAACCTGCATCTGGAGGTTGTTTCCCCAACGACATACCTGAGCTGCAATTGTAACAGCAGAGCAGTAAGAGCACTCCGGATGTCGGGGGTGTTGGGATAAAACAAACAAGCCCACATCACAGGAGACAATGAATCACTCGAAGCAATCCCAGCCACTCAAGCTACGACATGCCACCAGCTAGCTGAGAGGGCCTGCTTGAGTGCACTCCATGTTGTGAATAGCACCAGCCCACATTTGCATGCAGGGGTGCCACTTTAAGGGACAGCTGGACCTCACTTTGCTTTTCTGTTTTGGTGCTCATATCTGCAGTGAAGAGCCCATTAACCTCCCACGCCTCTGCACATACCAATAATCAACTGCATGGACCAATCTTTAGATCTTCTGCAAATATTAAGCAAAGAATGAAAAGTACTGCATTAACAGCTGAATCCAACAAGATTACAGGCTTTAAAACATCAGGATGAATGATTTTGCTACAGGACGGTATTGTGGCTTAGTGGTTAGCACGTTCTCCTCTCAGCACTAGGGATTCAGGTTCGAATCCCAATCTGGGTGGAGTTTCCATGTTCTCTCCGTGTCCACACGGGTTTCCTCCGGGTTCTCCGGTTTCCTCCCACAGTCCAAAAACATGGATCAAGACAATTGAGTTCTCCAAATTGCCCCAAATAGAGGGTGTTTGTGTGAGTGAGTGTGTGATAGATTGACGCCCTGTCCTGGTTGTATCAGCCCAGCGCCTGAAACGTTCTCCCCTGGGTGGGCATGGGGAACCCCCCGCAACCCTAGTAGAGGATAAAGTGGAAGATAACGGATGGATGGATGGGTGGTTTTGCTACAGCGTGAGTTCAGATACATGTTTTACATTCATTTATTCATTCATCCATTATCTCCCGCTTTCTCCTCTATTAGGGTCGCGGTGGGGTTCCCCATGCCCATCCAGGGGAGAACGTCTCGGGCGCTGGGCAGATAGACCCAGGACAGGGCGCCAATCCATCGCTGGGCACACACTCACTCACACAGACACACTCTATATGGGGCAAATTTGAGAATTCAATTGACTTGATCCATGTTTTCGGACTATGGGAGGAAACCGGAGAACCCGGAGGAAACCCACGCAGACACGGGGAGAAGATGGAAACTCCACCCAGATGGGGATTCGAACCGGGAATCCCTAGCGCTGAGAGGCGAACGTGCTAACCACTAAGCTATGTTTTAACTATGTTTTACATACAGTATGTAAATAATTAGGATTTCATTTGAATTAGTTGATTATTATAAGCTATAAAAGACAACTGCATGGATGAATCCCTAGATATACTGCAGATATTAAGCACAGAATGGAAAAGTACTGCAATAGCAGCTGAATTCAACACAGAAAGATATATATATATATATATATATTACAGAATGGGGTGCACAAACTAAAAGCTTACACGGCATCACGTCTTTGATGTGCTGAGTGTAAAGATATAATAGTTGTGCCCTGCTGGATTTGGAACTGATCGCAGCAGTCCAGGTGATCCAGCAGATAAACAGATGAAGTGTTAAAGTAGGGCATGACTGAACCCCCTGAGCTTCCACCCAGCTCAATCAATCACTGCTTTCTCCAACTTCTGTTCTCCCCATAGTTCCGTTTTCCTCCTCATTTTCTCCGTGTTCCAGAACTCATTGCAAACTACTCTCTCCCCGAGTGCCAAAGCGGAACATTACTGTGCACCGCCAGCTTCAGCTTCCAAATAATTAATAAATAAGTAAAAAAAGGCAATGAAAAAAAAAAAAAAAAAAAAAAAAATATATATATATATATATATATATATATATATATATATATATATATATATATATATAGGGGCGGCACGGTGGCTTCCATGTTCTCCCCGTGTCCGCGTGGGTTTCCTCCGGGTTCTCCGGTTTCCTCCCACAGTCCAAAAATTTGGATCAAGTCAATTGAGTTCTCCAAATTAATATATATATATATATTTATTAACTTCATAATCAACAAAAAGCTAAAGTTGTATTTCCTTCCTAACTGCTGAATGTAAACAAAAAGGAAACGCTACCCGTAAACGAGATCCAGTACAAAATCATAACGGCATTTTATTAGATATTTCCCGTGGGGCGGAAGGTCAAGCACCGATGCAGATATACTGTAGGCTTTTAACAAATCTATTCCTTTCCCTTGAGATATTCCAAACCTCAAAACTGTAAACAACATAACGGCCCAATATACAGGAATGAGGAACATATTTTAATATATGCACATATAGCACCATGTTTTTATTATATAGCAAGATTTGCAACAGCGGTGATGCAACACCAACAGCATCCATATTATTTATTTTGCATAATCATATAGTTACAGTTTGAAATACCATAACATTTATTTCATCTCACCCTAAACACAAACTCATCTCATTTTAAATGTTACCAGCCTCTCATTTTGGTTGGAGCTATAGTAATTTATCAGCAGCTGAGAAGTTCTCGAGTTCTAGCTCTTTCCTTCCTTTCTCCACTCATTCCCTCCGAGCTCTTGGCAAGCACTGTGAGGTACTTCCATTTTCTGCCTCTCTGAGCAAAACCAGGTGTCGCACTGCTTAGCACGATGTGTTTAAAGTGATGTCTGGAGTATTAGATTTTTTCCCCTTAAACGCCTGTCCAAAATCGGACAGATCAGTATTTGGAAATTACAGGACACCTGCTGTATCAAGCTCTTCATTTATTATTGATTTCAGTGCTGCTGACACACACGATATGAACCAGGTCATTAGTTTCAAGGGAAAGTTTGTGCTTCAGCAAAATTATATCATAAATCTTTAAGATTTATCATTATATATATATATATATATATATATATATATATATATATATATATATATATATATATATCCATCCATTATCTTCCGCTTTATCCACTACTAGGGTAGCGGGGGGGGGGGGTTCCCCTATGCCCATCCAGGGGAGAACGTTTCAGCGCTGGGCAGATACACCCAGGACAGGGTGACAATATATCACTGGACACACAAACACACTCTATATGGGGCAATTTGAAGAATCAGTTGACTTGATCCATGTTTTTGGACTGTGGGAGGAAACCGGAGAACCCGGAGGAAACCCAAGCGGACACGGGGTGAACATAGAAACTCCACCCAGATGGGGATTCGAACCGGGAATCCCTAGTGCTGAGAGGAGAACATGCTAACCACTAAGCCACCATGCCACCATATATATAAGGGCTTTATAAGGGCTTTATATATAAGGGCTTTATAAGGGCAGCATGGTGGCTTAGTGGTTAGCATGTTCTCCTCTCAGCGCAGTTTGATTCCCAATCAGGGTGGAGTTTCCATGTTCTCCCCGTGTCTGTGTGGGTTCCCTCCGGGTTCTCCGGTTTCCACCCACAGTCCAAAAACATAGATCAATGTCAATTGAAGTCTCCAAATTGCCCCATGTAGCATTTGTCTGAGTGAGTGAGTGTGTGCCCAGCGATAGATTGGTGTCTTGTCCTGGGTGTATCTGCCCAGCGCCCGAGACGTTCTCCTCTGGATGGGCATGGGGAACTCCAGGCCCAGACCCAGGCCCCAGGCCCCAGGCTCTTTACTTTCAGGTGAGCACAGCCGAACAGGATGGATTTCCCCAAACGGGAACTGTTCCGCCGGTTAATCATCCCAATTTCGGTAATTATTAATCATAAGATTTCATCTGCATGATCTTTGATGTGGAATAACTGGAGGATGAAATGTGTTGCAGTGTACATATGATTTGAGCTCATAGTGATGCAAAAAAGTGCAAATGGTAATTACGGGGCTGTGGGTCCGCACTGTGGTAATTAGCCGGTACAGGCTTGTGCCCAAGGTGCCCGATGAGTCAGTGCTCCATTAAAAAGGCTTTTAAAATAACGGACCAATTAAGACGAGTCATGCATTTTGCTACTCACTTAGTGCAATTCTCACTTTGATGATTTGGGATGACGTGCAGCTGCATGGTTTAAGCCTGCAATCAGACGGCACGTTAAGATATCCCGCTCAGCCTTATTATTAGGTTATTATCACTAGTCCCATTAAACACCATCACCTACATCAAAACACTTTGCATATACCACACTCTATAAGCAAGCAGGGCCGGTGATATAATAATATAATAATATTTACTGGTACAATGAGCAGATGTTTTCCTCTGTATACTGTAAAGACCATGTGTGGCTAATGAATTTGCTGTTTTAATATATTGCCCCTGGGAGGCACGGTGGCTTAGTGGTTGGCACGTTCTCCTCTCAGCGCTAGGGATTCCCGGTTCGAATCCCCATCTGGGTGGAGTTTCCATGTCCTCCCGTGTCTGCGTGGGTTTCCTCCGGGTTTCTCGGGTTTCCTCCCACAGTCCAAAAACATGGAATTCGCCAAATTGCCCCTTATTGAGTGTGTTAGTATGTGTGTGTGTGTGTGTGTGTGTGTGAGTGTGAGTGAGTGTGTGCCCAACGATTGATAAGCACTCTGTCCTTGGGTCTATCTGCCCAATGCACGAAAAGTTCTCCCCTGGATGGGCATAGGGAACCCAACCGCGACCCTAGTAGAGGATAAAGTGGAAGATAATGAATGGATGGATATATTGCCCCTATATAGTGTGTGTGCCCAGCGATGGATTGGCGCCCCGTCCTGGGTGTATATTACATCTGGGTGTATATAGAGGCAGTAGTAGGCCTGCGTTTAAGGAACCAGCCTTCAACCTGAAGCTCTCAGGTTTGATTTCCAGTCCCCTCAAGTATGACTGAAGTGCCCTTGAGCAAGGGACCTACCTCCAGTTGCTCCCCTGGCGCCGTTAACAAGGCTGCCCATCACTCCGGGCACATGTGCCTATTTCACTCAGTGTGTGTGTGTGTGTGTGTGTGTGTGTGTGTGTGTGTGTGTGTGTGTGTGTGTGTGTGTTTTTCCAAGGATTGGTTAAATGTGGAGGACACATTATACAAGTATATATCCTTAAAAAATGGATTTGAATTTTTTTATATTATGTTGTCGACCGGCGGCACGGTGGCTTAGTGGTTAGCACGTTCGCCTCTCAGCGCTAGGGATTCCCGGTTCGAATCCCCATCTGGGTGGAGTTTCCATGTTCTCCCCGTGTCTGCGTGGGTTTCCTCCGGGTTCTCCGGTTTCCTCCCACAGTCCAAAAACGTGGATCAAGTCAATTGAATTCTCAAAAATTGCCCCATATACAGTGTGTTTGTGTGAGAGTGTGTGCCCAGCGATGGATTGGCGCCCTGTCCTGGGTCTATTTGCCCAGCGCCTGAGACGTTCTCCCCTATATGGGCATGGGGAACCCCACCGCGACCCTAATAGAGGATAAAGCGGGAGATAATGAATGAATGAATGTTGTTGACCGGGTGGCGGCCCGATGTTCGCCTCTCAGCGCTAGGGATTCCCAGTTCGAATCCCCATCTGGGTGGAGTTTCCATGTTCTCCCCGTATCCGCGTGGGTTTCCTCCGGGTTCTCCGGTTTCCTCCCACAGTCCAAAAACATGGATCAAGTGAATTGAGTTCTCCAAATTGCCCCATATAGAGTGTGTATGTGTCTACGTGAGTGAGTGTGTTTCCAGTGATAGATTGGCGCCCTGTCCTGGGTGTATCTGCCCAGCGCCCGAAACGTTCTCCCCTGGATGGGCATGGGGAACCCAACCGCGACCCTAATAGAGGATAAAGCGGGAGATAATGAATGAATGAATGTTGTTGACCGGGTGGCGGCACGATGTTCGCCTCTCAGCGCTAGGGATTCCCAGTTCGAATCCCCATCTGGGTGGAGTTTCCATGTTCTCCCCATGTCCACGTGGGTTTCCTCCGGGTTCTTCGGTTTCCTCCCACAATCCAAAAACATGGATCAAGTCAATTGAGTTCTCCAAATTGCCCCATATAGAGTGTGTATGTCTCTATGAGAGTGAGTGTGTTTCCAGTGATAGATTGGCGCCCTGTCCTGGGTGTATCTGCCCAGCGCCCGAAACGTTCTCCCCTGGATGGGCATGGTGGAACCCCCCCCTGTGATGTTGTTGACCTGTGTGTTTCCCTCTAGTTTTAATATCATCAATATCACACATGCTGACATTTAAAATAGTAAGCAAGCGTTGCATTGGGCAGATTTTATGCAGCATTCACCAAAACACAAGGTCGAGGGCAGCGGAACTCCTCCAGGTCACGTCAGTTCTGCATTCACAGAGTAAAGAACTAAAGTAAATAGATATAAAGAACTAAAGTAAATAGATATAAAGAACTAAAGTAAATAGCTATTAAAGAGCCGAGGTAAATAGCTATAAAGAAGAAAGGTAAATAGTTCCAGATCACAGTGCCGAAGCGGCTTTGCACGGCGCTCGAGGACAGATGTTAATCTCCTCAGTCAGCTGAAGCCATTAGCACATCAGCAGTCATGCACACGCAGTCCTCCAGGTAATGAGAGATGCTCCAGGAGGCTTTGGTGCAGAAAAGGGCAGCTCACCAGGTGATTCCCCTTCACCTGGGACATCTCAAAACACACCACAAGCGTCCAAAGTCCTTCTTACCGTCAACCACTTCTCTTTTTTATTATTAGTTATTTAAATGTGTTAAAAAATTAAGAGAGGAGATGCGGGAAACGGAAAAGAACCATATGAAAGAGTGGTTCATTATCATTCATTATCTTCTGCTTTATCCTCTATTAGGGTCATGGGGG
>JAFMOC010000017.1:4142500-4187500 GCA_019802505.1 Corydoras sp. C115 | reverse complement strand
TATTATTATTATTATTATTATTATTAGGCGGCACGGTGGCTTAGTGGTTAGCACGTTCGCCTCTCAGCGCTAGAGATTCCCGGTTCGAATCCCCATCTGGGTGGAGTTTCCATGTTCTCCCCGTGTCCGTGTGGGTTTCCTCCGGGTTTTCCGGTTTCCTCCCACAGTCCAAAAACATGAAACAAGTCAATTGAATTCTCCAAATTACCCCATATAGAGTGTGTCTGTGTGAGTGAGTGAGTGTGTGCCCAGCGATGGATTGGTGCCCTGTCCTGGGTCTATCTGCCCAGCGCCCGAAATGTTCTCCCCTGGATGGGCATGGGGAACCCCACCGCGAACCTAAAAGAGGACAAGCGGGAGATAATGAATGAATGAATGAATTAGCAAGTGACCTAAAACAAATGACAATGAATGAAAAACATTACAGAATCTCGGTCCTCACAAGGTTTATTATTATGATTGTAAAGCGTCCATGGTTTCTTCTTCTTCTTCTTCTTCTTATTATTATTATTATTATTATTCATTCATTATCTCCCGCATTATCCTCTATTAGGGTTGCGGTGGGGTTCCCCATGCCCATCCAGGCGATGGGCGCTGGGCAGATAGACCCAGGACAGGGCGCCAATCCATCGCTGAGCACACACTCACTCACACAGACACACTCTACATGGGGCAATTTGGAGAATTCAATTGACTTGATCCATGTTTTCAGACTGTGGGAGGAAACCGGAGAACCCGGAGGAAACCCACGCGGACACGGGGAGAACATGGAAACTCCACCCAGATGGGGATAGCGCTGAGAGGCGAACGTGCTAACCAATAAGCCACCGTGCCGCCTTCATTATTATTATTATTATTATTATTATTATTATTATTATTAGAGCAGCCAATTTACCTTTAATTCATATTTACGGACTGTGGGAGGAAACTGGAAAACCCATGGTAAACCCACACGAACATAAGGAGAACACAGAAACCTGTGACTGGAACCTGGCACCCCAACGAAAATCACTCTAAATATAATAAATCATTATCATAAATCTATGAAACTTTTGCTTTAACCACTGCTCCTCAAAAAACGACCTTTAATAAAGAATCCATCCCAGCTGCACCACTTCCATTTTTCAGCAGGAAGCCCTCTGGAAGCGGGGTTATCCGATTGCTGACCTAAAAATCACACCAGAGCTCCATGAGAGTGAGCAAGCGTGGTTCTCGCCCTCGTCTGAGCATTCCACCCCAACAGGGCTGCAGCGGAGATCCACGAGGGCAATTTGCTCCTGTTGAAGTTTATAGTACATTGATCCACCCTGACACTGTGAATTACTGAAGCCCCGTGCACTTACGATGCGCTCAGCTTGTGTGCACGCCTATGAGCCAGCGCGAGAGACGAGGCGAGGCCAGTGAGATGTAACAAAACGAATGACGAGCAGTTTTTCAGTTCGACGCTGGAAAAGAACCTCAATATATAAATAGATCAATAAATAACGTGTGCTGGGCCAGAACATTTTCCTAAAAATATAATTAACTTAATGGGTGGCACGGTGGCTTAGTGGTTAGCATGTTCTCCTCTCAGTGCTGGAGATCCAGGTTCGAATCCCCATCTGGGTGGGTTTCCATGTTCTCCCCGTGTCTGCGTGGGTTTCCTCCGGGTTCTCTCGGTTTCCTCCCACAGTCCAAAAATATGGATCAAGGTCAATTGAATTCTCCAAATTGCCCCATATAGAGTGTGTCTGTGTGAGTGAGTGTGTGTCCAGCGATAGATTGGCGCCCTGTCCTGGGTGTATCCGCCCAGCGCCTGAAACGTTCTCCCCTGGATGGGCATGGGGAACGTTCGCCTCTCAGCACTAGGGATTCCCGGTTCGAATCCCCATCTGGGTGGAGTTTCCATGTTCTCCCCGTGTCTGCGTGGGTTTCCTCCGTGTTCTCTGGTTTCCTCCCACAGTCCAAAAACATGGATCAAGTCAAAATTACCCCATATAGAGTGTGTCTGTGTGAGTGAGTGTGTGCCCAGCGATGGATTGGCGCCCTGTCCTGGGTCTACCTGCCCAGCGCCCGAGACGTTCTCCCCTGGATGGGCATGGGGAACCCCCCTGCGACCCTAATAGAGGATAAAGCGGGAGATAATGAATGAAAGGATAATTAACTTAATGAGCATTTATCAAACGGATTGACAGGTGATTAAATCTGATTGGCTGAGCCGTTTGTCGAGCCGGGACATTATTGACAATAACACACACCTCTGACCACATTATAAAATACATTATTTTAAATGATAAATATACAATTAAGCTATTAATATATAATACAGCTGAATATAAACAGTATTATAGACAATATAGCCATTTTCTGGTATCCCGTTACTCAGTGATCAATGATAATTTTAATAAACAGACTAGAATACGTTGCGGAAGACCAGTTTATTAATAACTTAGATTTAAATAAACAGATATATGAATTAAACCTTGTCTTTCATTCTTAGTTATATAGAACAGTTTTATTTATATAATAGTTTAAAGTTATAAAGCACGCGAGGTTGTGTATTATTGTGAATGAATCACAGTACGCTAGGTGACACCACCTAGGCGACACCTCTTTCACGTGATTCATTCACAATTATACACAACCTTAAGCATTTTATTGCATTCCAGTTCTAAAAAGATTAATGGGGAGGGTTCCGATGCCCATCTAGGGGAGAACGTTTCGGAAGCTGGGCAGACAATCCACACACATACACTATATGGGGCCATTTAGAGAAGCCAATTGACCTGGAAATCCATGAGATTACCAGAGAAACCCACATGGACATGGGGAGAACATGGAAACTGGACCCAGGTCAGTATTCGACCTTTCCCATTCCCTCTGCTGAGAGGAGAACATGCTAACCACTATGCCACCATATCATCCAGGAGCAAAAATAATAGTATATTAGATCTAGAAGCAACAAATGGAATATTAAGACAGGGATCATCAGCATGACGCTCTAACTTGTTGCTGTTTAACCTGCATTTTATTTCCATCCATCCATTATCTTCCGCTTTATCCTATATTAGGGTCATGGGGGGGGGGTTCCCCATGCCCATCCAAGGGGAGAACATTTCGGGCACTGGGCAGATACGATACATCCAGGACAGGACGCCAATCTATCGCTGGACACACACTCACTCACACAGACACACTCTATGGGGCAATTTGGAGAACTCAATTGACTTGATCCATGTTTTTGGACTGTGGGAGGAAACCAGAGAACCCGGAGGAAACCCACGCGGACACGGGGAGAACATGGAAACTCCACCCAGATTGGGATTCGAACCGGGAATCCCTTGCACTGAGAGGAGAACATGCTTAACAGGAGAACATGCCACTAAACCACCGTGCCGCCACCTGCATTTTATTTTTCATTCATTCATTATCTCCCGCTTTATCCTCTATTAGGGTCGCGGTGGGGTTCCCCATGCCCATCCAGGGGAGAACGTCTCGGGCGCTGGGCAGATATACCCAGGACAGGGCGCCAATCCATCGCTGGGTACACACTCACACACTCAAACACACTCTATATGGGGCAATTTAGAGAACTCAATTGACTTGATCCATGTTTTTGGACTGTGGGAGGAAACCGGAGAACAAGGAGGAAACCCACGCGGACACGGGGAGAACATGGAAACTCCACCCAGATTGGGATTCGAACCGGGAATCCCTTGCACTGAGAGGAGAACATGCTTAACAGGAGAACATGCGACTAAACCACCGTGCCGCCACCTGCATTTTATTTATTTAACTTATTTATTTAAATTCTTTTTCTGGTGCCTGCAAGTCTTTTCCAAACCCACCACCCCCTCATGCACACGTGACTGTCACGTCGCTGTCTTCCCTCATTCATCAAACCTCCATCTCTGCTTCAGCATCCCGATTCCACCTTATGCATAATTCACTGAAAAACTCCTCAAGAAAGCAATCACTCCTGGTGACAGGCTGCTGTTCAACCCAAAGAGTCCCAAATCCCCGAGGGATTGCAAAGTCTGCTGCGTTTTCTGTAAACAGCAGGTTAAACAAATCTAATCCGATCCACTAACACTGAGAAATAGCCACGGAAAACAGAATACCAAACTTTCACAGGTATTGTATTCGCCGGATTGGTATAAGAGAGTGTTTAAAGTCGTTTTAACACCAAATAATAACAACTAGTCTTTACCGGAATAGAGACAGAGAGCAATAAAAATGGACTCTACAAGACAGGGAACAGAAATTGAATAATTTACAAGGAACGTCAACAGTAATTACAGCTGAGTTATTTCCCCGCGTGAGCCTCGGGCCTTCTGATGGAGCATTAGCAAAACTGGATTAAGTTAATAAAAAGTTTGGCCCACCACGAAGCGTTCCAATTTTTAATAAGAAATCTGGAAAATGGGACAAAACCCAGTAGCTAGTTAGCATTTTTATTCGAGGTCTAGAGTTGCATGTGCAGGCTTCTAAAATGTCAGCAAACAAGGATTCCCGGTTCGAATCCCAATCTGGTGGAGTTTCCATGTTCTCCCCGTGTCCACGTGGGTTTCCTCCGGGTTCTCCGGTTTCCTCCCACAGTCCAAAAACATGGATCAAGTCAATTGAGTTCTCCAAATTGCCCCATATAGAGTGTGTCTGTGTGAGTGAGTGTGTGCCCAGTGATAGATTGGTGTCCTGTGCTGGGTGTATCTGCCCAGCGCCCGAAACGTTCTCCCCTGGATGGGTATGGGGAACGCCCCCACAACCCTAGTAGAGGATAAAGCGGAAGATAACGGATGGATGTGTAATGGAGGGAGGCACGGCGGCTTAGTGGTTAGCATGTTCTCCTCTCAGCCATAGGGATTCCCGGATAAATCAATTAAATACATTTATAAACTCGCAGTCACACCCAAGATAATTTAGTAGCTAGAACTAAAACAGGAGCCGCTGGAAACGTCACTTTGCTATTTATTCCCCTGAGCAACAACGATTTCCTCATAAATTCGATTTTCCTGATGCACAGCAGCTATAAAATACAGCCTCCAGGTCTCGAATTATCTCCAGGAATTAAAGGCAGCCCGGATTTAATATCGCTCTGGTTATCCGACACCTTCCTGCGACCGTAAAGCCCCCCCCAATTCATTTTGTGGGTGATAGGGTTTCACGGGCGATGGGATTTACCATTAACATTCGAAAAAATGGAGAACTTCAAAACAAGATAACTCCTGCGGCTGAGCGGCGAGCCGTTTCTGATGGAACTTTATTCGCAGCGGCAGTCTGCAGCCCTGCCGTCCACGCTGCTTTATCTAGGTGCACAGGTATGCGCGTACGGGCAGCCTCCGGTACCGGGAGCTCCTTCAGTTCAGGAACCTCTGCGTCCGGACGGGAGACATGCTCTGGTGAGCTCGTTGTTATTGTTTGCCCACGGGCCGCGACAGAAGGTCTGGCATACTGTTGAACACAACAATATGACATTTATTGGAGAGGGATGGAGGTAGAAGGGAGGACGAGGGAGAGAGAGCGAGACGGAGAGGCCTCCAGTGTTCTCAGCATTTGCTCGCTGAATAACAGAAACGTTCTCCTGACGAGCAGCCCGGTTTTGTGCTAATGCAATATCCAAACTTTAGGATTAAACACTGATTGTCAGAAGCTGTTTATTTCACATTGAGGGACGTTCGCGACGGGGCTGGAGGATAAATGGCTTTTTTGGTCCTCGCAAACATGCTTATCTATTTCTGATGATCGAGTGTCATCACAAAACGCATTCGTTTTGCATCATGTGTGCAGATTTCCACAGACTGACTCACAATTCAACCTTACACTGTCTGGATTTCTCATCCAGTAAATTTGTCTGCAGATTCTATGACTTTATACCTTTGTATATAAACATTCATTCATTCATTCATTCATTATCTCCCGCTTTATCCTCTATTAGGGTCGCGGTGGGGTTCCCCATGCCCATCCAGGGGAGAACGTCCGGGAGCTGGGCAGATAGACCCAGGACAGGGCGCCAATCCATCGCTGGGCACACACTCACTCAAACAGACACACTCTATATGGGGCAATTTTGAGAATTCAATTGACTTGATCCATGTTTTTGGACTGTGGGAGGAAACCGGAGAACCCGGACAAAACCCACGCAGACACGGGGAGAACATGGAAACTCCACCCAGATGGGGATTCGAACCGGGAACCCCTAGTGAGAGGCGAACTGAGAGGCGAACGTGCTAACCACTAAGTCACCGTGCCGCCCTATATATAAACATATATTTTAAAAATGGTCTCGATTTTGTGGACACCACGGTGGCTTAGTGGTTAGCATGTTCTCCTCTCAGCTCTAGGGATTCCCGGTTCCAATCCCAATCTGGGTGGAGTTTCCATCTTCTCCCCGAGTCCGCGTGTGTTTCCTCCGGGTTCTCCGGTTTCCTCCCACAGTCCAAAAACATGGATCAAGGTCAATCGAATTCTCCAAATTGCCCCATATAGAGTGTGTTTGTGTGAGTGAGTGTGTGCACAGTGATAGATTGGCGTCCTGTCCTGGGTGTATCTGCCCAGCGCCCAAAACGTTCTCCCCTGGATGGGCATGGGGAACCCCCCCGCGACCCTAATATAGGATAAAGCGTAAGATAATGGATGGATGGATGGATTTCATACTGATCATCATCATTTCTAATAATTCAAGAAATAATATGCATAATTAATTAGCAGCTGTAAAATCCATACATCCATTATCTCCCGCTTTATCCTCTATTAGGGTCGTGGGGGGGTTCCCCATGCCCATCCAGGGGAGAACGTTTCGGGCGTTGGGCAGATACACCCAGGACAGGGTGCCAAACCATCACTGGAAACTCACACACACACACAGACATACTTTATATGGGGCAATTTGGAGAATCTATTGACCTTGATCCATGTTTTTGGACTGTGGGAGGAAACCGGAGAACCCGGAGGAAACCCATGCAGACACGGGGAGAACATGGAAACTCCACCCAGATTGGGATTCGAACCGGGAATCCCTAGCACTGAGAGGAGAACATGCTAACCACTAAGCCACCCACCCAGCCTTCCATCCATCCATTATGTTCCGCTTCATCCTCTACTAGGGTTGTGGGGAGGTTCCCCATGCCCATCCAGGGGAGAACGTTTCAGGCGCTGGGCATCAGGGTAAATAGGCAGCTCTAAATTGCCCCATCTAAATGGGTCCAGTGATGGATTGGCATCTGTCCTGTGTGTATCTGCTCAGTGCCCGAAACTCTCCTCTGGATGGGCATGGGAACCCCCCCCCCCTCCACGAATCTGAAGCTGAAGATAATGATAGAACCTCCCACACTACTAATCTTGGTGCATTGTGGGACGTCAGAATCACTGCTCTTTACTGAAGTTAAAGCATCGTAAATGTTCTCAAATTGCTGCTGTTTTTTATATTTACTACGATTTGACAATTAGCGATTACGAGCTTTGTGCTATTTCTGCCTCTCACCCGTCAGAGACGATGTCCTGGCCTTAATTTCACCGTCGAATCCTTTAACTATTTACCCAGCAACCATTATTTTCCTGTTCTTTGGGTTCTGCGGAACACAGAATTGTGCAACACTTCCGCTCAGGCCAGTAATGGCTCGGCAAAGTGGGTTGAAACCCCGGGGGTTGAAATCCTCTTTAAATCCTCCCTGCTTCCCTAAAGTTTGCTGAAACCTCTTGGTTTAGAAGAACTGCTCTGACGCTTGCTAATTATCAGCTTTTCACACCCGGTGTGCAGCATGTTCTCGCTCTGGTTTCATAATCCTTTGGAATTGGAAATGGCGACATTGCCGTTTTGTTTACTTCAAAAGCCCGGCGCAGTGTTGCTCTTACGAATCCGAACGGATCCTTCTGGGCTTGGGTTGTCCCTCTCTCGTGTGTGTGTTTGTGTGAGAATGCGTGGTATGTTGTAATTATGTGGCTCCAGACATGTGATCACATCAGCGGGGTTCCGTCTAGGTAACACCTGCTGGAGACCTCTGTTGGAACAGCTGTCTCTGGATGGATATGAGCTGCCGAAACGGCAGAGACACTTTTTTTTGTGCATTGTATGTCTTTATACGCTCTTTGTTTGTCCTCCTGTTGGACACCTAGTTCAGAAGTGTGCAGGAAATGTACTGTGCTTTGTCAAGCCTCGTTTTTAGAACCCATTTCTTGATGATTTATGAACCTGCATCATTGTTCTATCAGAGTCCATTCAGCATATTGTTCTAACATACTGCAGTATTATGTTTGGGGTACAGCTGCGGCTAGAAATCACGACGGCTTTCATTTTCTGTATTATAAATTGCGCCAGGGCGGCATGGTGGGTTCGCACGTCCGCCTCTCAGCGCTGAGGATCCAGGTTCGAATACTGATCTGGGTGCAGTTTCCATGTCCTCCCTGTGTCAGCAGCCAATACATCTTGAATCCATGTTTTTGGATCATAGAAAGAAACCAAAGAACCCTGAGAACATGGAAACTTCTCCCAGATTGGGATTCAAATTAGGAATCACTAGCACTGAGAGGAGAACATGCCAACCACTAAGCCACCATGCCAACCGAATGTTATTCATTCATTCATTCATTCATTATCTTCTGCTTTATCCTATATTAGTGTCGCGGGGGGGTTCCCATGCCCATCCAGGGGAGAACGTCTCGGGCGCCGGGCAGATACACCCAGGACAGGGCACCAATCTATCACTGGGCACACACTCACTCACTCACACAGATACACTCTATATGGGGCAATTTGGAGAACTCAATTGACTTGATCCATGTTTTTGTATTGTGGGAGGAAACCGGAGAACCCGGTAGAAACCCACGCGGACACGGGGAGAACATGGAAACTCCACCCAGATTGGGATTCGAACCGGTATTCCCTAGCACTGAGAGGAGAACATGCCAACCACTAAGTAACCATGCCACCCGTAATGTTATTGTTATTGAAATAATAAAAAAAATATAATAATAATAATAATAATAAATGTTCTTTTTGGTGGCACGGTGGCTTAGTAGTTAGCATGTTCTCCTCTCAGTGCTAGGGATTCCCGGTGCGAAACCCCATCTGGGTGGAGTTTCCATGTTCTCCCCCAGTGTCCGTGTGAGTTTTAATAACACAGTCTCCTCTCAGGGTTCGAACCCCAATCTGGGTAGAGTGTCCATGTTCTCCCCGTGTCCAGTTTCCTCCCACAGTCCAAAAACATGGATCAAGGTCAATTGAATTCTCCAAATTGCCCCATATAGAGTGTGTTTGTGCGTCTGTGTGAGTGAGTGTGTGTCCAGCGATAGATTGGCGCCCTGTCCCGGGTCTTTCTGCCCAGTGCCCGAAACGTTCTACCCTACATGGGCGACCCTAGTAGAGGATAAAGCGGAAGATAATGGATGGATGGAACAATAACATTTCAGCTCTACTGTGAATATATCAGCACAAAGTTAGGAAGCTGTACATTTTCGATTCCTTCAGGGTTCTGCTCCATTACACAGATAGATTGAGACGTCCCCACATTATCTGTCCTCTGCCGGCTTGAAGAGCGCCGCTCACCTTCCTGTCGAAGACACGGTTCCTTCAGTCTGATCAATATTCACAGGTACATGTAGCGCGACCTTGAGATACACAGGTAAGATTTACTGCGCTCAAACTTTCAGCTGCTCAATCAATCCTGCTAACAGACAAAAGAACTCATTTGGACCCGAGCGGCCATTAATCACCGCGATAAAAATCTGCTGAGGTGCTCAGCCCCACGTGCCTTTGTGTGAGGGAAGCAGATTTTATCGCTAACCGCAAACTTTAAATCTAAAAAGGAGAGGAAGAGTTCAGCAGCGGGACACGGACCGGTCACAAAGAGTACACAGCTTGACCTTTTGAAAGGGTTGTCTGAGCTTATGGCTTATCAGTTTAAAGAGAAACGGAGCCTGAATATGAACAAAAATGATGCTCACTTATCGTCCATGTTCTCACTTCCACTTACTGTAAAGATGGACTTTACATTTACATTTGGTCATTTTGTAGACGCATTTATCCAACTTACAAGGGGAGCACAGGGTTAATCACAACATCCCTGGAGCAATGAGGGTTAAGGGTCTTGCTCAAGGACCCACATTGGTAACTTCAGTGGACTTGGGATTTGAACCTCCAACCTTCAGATTGATAGCCCAACGCCCTAACCACTGAGCTACCATGCCCGGACTTTGTTGTTCTACAATTCCAGACTGTAGTCCATCTGTGTGTGTTCTACAGTACATACTGTGTACATCCCCTTTACTCTCTTCTAATGGTCAGAACCCCAATAGTAGCACCACAGTACACCAAGATTAGTAGTCTATTACATTTGGTCATTTATTGGACGCTTTTATCCAAAGCGACTTACAAGGTGAGCACAGGGTTAATCACAACATCTCTGGAGCAATGAGGGTTAAGGGTCTTGCTCAAGGACCCACACTGGTAACTTCAGTGGACCTGGGATTTGAACCCCTAACCTTCAGATTGATAGCCCAACACCCTAACCACTGAGCTACCACACCCCTATTTTTATAGTTAATGGTGTGATAGTTAAAACTTCCATTATTATCTTCAGCTTCAGAGTCATGGGGGGGTTCCTCATGCCCATCCAGGGGAGAACGTTTCGGGCGCTGATCAGTTACACCCAGGATAGATGCCAATCCATCACTGAGCCCACACTCACTCACACAGACACACACTATTTATAGGGGCAATTCAGAGCTGCCAATTTACCTCGATTTCATGTTTTTGGACCGTGGGAGGAAACTGGAGAACTTTGAGAAAACCGACGCAGACACAGGGAGAACATGGAAATAAGGATGCTGTGGCCAATCCAGTGTTCTGACCCCAATCATCAAGTTGGGGTACCCCAATAAATAACCCTAGAATAAAATAACGAATAAAAGCAGTATAGTATCCATCTGGGAATTCCATATTCTCCCCGTGTCCGTGTGGGTTTCCTCCGGGCTCTCCGGTTTCCTCCCACAGTCCAAAAACATGAATCAAGTCAATTGGGTTCTCCAAATTGCCCCATATAGAGTGTGTGTCTGTGTGAGTGAGTGTGTGCCCAGTGATAGATTGGCGTCCTGTCCTGGGTGTATCTGCCCAGCGCCCGAAACGTTCTCCCCTGGATGTGCATGGGGAACCCCACCACGACCCTAATATAGGATAAAGCGGAAGATAATGTATGGATGGATGGGATAGAAGGCAACCCAGATCCATCAAGCCATGAAGTGGCCGTGTTTCTATATTTACAGCTGCACACAAACCCAGCTGTCAATAACAAATGACAACAGAAACAGACTTGCTTGCTTTCCGACACAACTCAAGTCAAGCTGTGTCGCTAATGTCGCTCTCTGAATGCAAAACGCACACAGAAAGCCCAAAAGAAGATCTCCAGCCGTCGCACTGTGCAACGTTTTGGAGAGTTTCGGGGGTTAATCTTACTCTGAATACATTAAAGATGGGCTGAAAACCATCTGCTCACTGAGCGTGTCACTAAGGGCTAATGAGGACGAGTGCATGTGACAATTCCCAGAATGCAATAAGAACATGATTAAAATATCTGCTCACCATCAGGAGGCAATTCTTGCATTAGCATGCAGAGTAGCATATTAGTCAAACCCACTTATTTAGGCTCCAAACATCGGAAACGCTCCGATTTCTCAGCTGGTTTCAGAGCAAACACCTGTGCTAATCAAGTCCGATTGTTTGTCTCAGTCACCTCATACTGAACCGTGTGAATGCAAAATGCCCCAATTAAGGTTCCACAGCGAACACATTTATTATCTTCCGCTTTATCCTGTACTAGGGTAGCAGGAGGGTTCTGCATACCCATCCAGGGAAGAACGTTTTGGGTGCTGGGTAGATACGCCCAGGACAGGGTGTATATACACACACAGTATAAACAATCTCCAGCTATTAAATTGTGTGTATATATATATATATATATATATATATATATATATATATATATATATATATATATATATACACACACACACACACACACACACACACACATACATACATATGGCTATATATATATATATATATATATATATATATATATATATATATATATATATATATATATATATGTGTGTGTGTGTGTGTGTGTGTGTGTGTGTGTGTGTGTGTATATATGTATATATATGTGTGTGTAGGTGTGTGTATGTATATATACGTACACACAAACATACAGTATATATATATACAGTTGTGTGATCAAATTTATTCAACCCCCACTGAAATAAAGTGTTTTGGCCAGTTTGACATTGATTTGGATCATTTCAGTCATCTATTTACAATTATATCAAAGAGGCACTTATAAATAGACAAATATATAAGCATATATTTATGATGGAATAACCACAAATGTCTTTACTGTGCTCACATCATTATCAGTTTTTGCATTCAACCCCCTAGTGACATTATTTTTTAGTACTTAGTACAACATCCTTTTCCAGTTTATGACAGCTTTCAAGCGTGAAGCATAGCTTGACACAAGTGTCTTGCAGCGACCTATGGGTATCTTAGCCCATTCTTCATGGGCAAAAGCCTCCAGTTCAGTCACATTCTTAGGCTTGCACACTGCAACTGCCTTCTTTAGGTCCCACCAGAGGTTCTCAATTGGATTTAAGTCTGGTGATTGCGATGGCCACTCTAGAATGTTCCAGCCTTTCATGTTCAACCATGCTCTAGTGGACTTGGATGTGTGCTTCGGATCATTGTCCTGTTGGAAGGTCCAACGTCTCCCAAGCCGCAGGTTTGTGACTGACCCATCACATAAATTCAGGACAGGATGCCAATCATTTGCTACACACATTACATACAGGGGCAATTTAGGGAGGCCAATGTACCTTGAATCCATGTTTTTGGACAGTGGAAGGAACATAGGGAAACCCATTCTGATGTTCAGAGAGAGCATGGAAAATTAAATCGAGTTTATCTAAAGCGACTTACAAATATCCCAACTTGATGATTGAAGTCAAAACCCAGGGTTGGCCACACCAACACCCCGAAAAACATCTCTTTTAAGTTTGCGTAATTTGTATGGCATAACTTCGTTCAGGACATGCTGTGTACATTCCAGAAATATTTTAATTATTTCATTAATATTTATTTATTTAATAAGTTTTTTTTTTCTCATATAGAATAAATGATGAGGAAATTCAGACATCAAGAACGAACCTCATGTACTTCTTTATGACTTTGACTGAGGAAGAAAACCGGGATAGGCTCGTTAAAGTTGATGCTAAAATAAATCCACACCACATCTGATAGAACCAGGCAGCAATCTAAGTAACACAACATTAATACAAAGAGTGCAGGGGAGTGCAGATGATGAGACATGCATAGAAAGAATTATATACCGCATGAGCAGGTCAAGAAGAAGCAGGAGCTGTAGTGTCTGAAAGCCAGAGGGCAAGTCACTGGCTATCTCTAAACAGAACTGACTTCATCTTTTAAACACATCCCTACTGCTTCAGTCCCGACCCCACCTCATCTCAGAGAACCCGCAAAAGCATCGTCTTCAAGTACGTAAAAAAGTCTGACATATTAAAGTAGTTTTAAACATCTTTTGTTTTGGGTTTTCCTTTTTCTAACTGAATTATTTAATTTACACTGATGTGTCATGGTGGCTTAGTGGTTAGCATGTTCTCCTCTCAGCACTAGGGATTCCTGGTTCGAATCCCAATCTGGGAGCTACCATGTTGTCCGTGTGGGTTTCCTCCGGGTTCTCCGGTTTCCTTCAACAGTCCCAAAACATGGATCAAGGTCAATCGAATTGTCCAAATTGCCCCATGTAGAGTGTGTCAGTGTGAGTGAGTGTGCCCAGTGATAGATTGGCTTCCTGTCCTGGGTGTATCTGCCCAGCACCGAAACGTTCTCCCCTGGATGGGTATGGGGAACCCCCCCGCGACCCTAATAGAGGATAAAGCAGAAGATAATGAATGAATGAATAATTTACACTGCAAAATTAATTAATCACAACCTTTGCTAGGAAACGTTAACACAATAATGGAATTATCTTATCAGCCAATCATGTGGCAGTGGCAGCGTTGCAATACATTAAAATATTTAATGTAAATCATACATATATATGATTGGAATGAATATTCATTCATTCATTCATTCATTCATTATCTCCCGCTTTATCCTCTATTAGGGTCGCGGTGGGGTTCCACATGCCCATCCAGGGGAGAACGTCTCGGGCGCTGGGCAGACACACCCAGGACAGGGCGCCAATCCATCGCTGGGTACACACTCACACACTCAAACACACTCTATATGGGGCAATTTAGAGAACTCAATTAACTTGATCCATGTTTTAGGACTGTGGGAAGAAACCGGAGAACCCGGAGGAAACCCACGCGGACACGGGGAGAACATGGAAACTCCACCCAGATGGGGATTCGAACCGGGAATCCCTAGCGCTAAGAGGCGAACGTGCTAACCACTAAGCCACCGTGCCGCCATATACAGTATATATATATATATATATATATATATATATATATATATATATATATATATATATATATATATATATATATATATAGGGCGGCATATATATATATATATATATATATATATATATATATATATATATATTGCTAACGTGCTAACCACTAAGCCACCGTGCCGCCGTATATATATATAGAATTGCCACTATATAGTTTCTGTTTGTCTGTGTGAGTAAGTGTGTGCCACTAGAGGATTACCACCCTGTCCTGGGTGTATCTGCCCAAGGGCCAAAATGTTCTCCCCCTGTATGAGCATGGTAATTGCCCCCACGTGATGTTATTTATACAGTAAATACTGTTTGTTTAGTGTCTGTCCAATTAAATTATTGCTCTGGTGAATAACTACCTCGTCTCTCGGACCTTAGACAAGGTAAATAAAACTCACACATTCATGTATAAAGATGATAAACTAATGACTATGGATTTTACTCTGGAGAAGGACAAACGGTCAAAGTGACTTTCAGTCAATCAAATCCCGATACTAACACTGATTTGTTTCCTTTGTATTAAACAGGTCAGGCCTTTACACAGAGAAAGGTTTGCTCAGGAAAATAACAGAGTTATTATTTAATGATTGGAACATTGTTTGCTGTATGTTTTCTGTTCTCACTAATTTTGAAAAGAGAACAAAGAACACAGCTGGTGGATGTACAAGACAATCATTTCACAGCTACATGCTTTCACATGTCTTACTTCACTCAACTGATCCCCATATGCATTGAATTAATAATGGCTGACACACGCACACACACACACACACACACACACACACACACACAATTTCATAGATTTGTCTAAGGCACACATACCCAAACATGCACACAGTTGCATACACATTAAACATTTGTCTCTCTCACACACACACACACACACACACACACACACACACACACACACACACACACACACACACACACACACACACACACACACACAAATTCAAAGATTTGTCTCAGGCACACATACATAAACATGCACACAGTTGCATACACATTAAACATTTGTCTCACACACACACACACACACACACACACAATTTTAAAGATTTGTCTAAGGCACACATACACAAACATGCACACAGTTGCATACACATTAAACATTTGTCTCACACACACACACACACACACACAATTTCAAAGATTTGTCTCAGGCACACATACACAAATATGCACACACACACACACATACACTTTCAAAGATTTGTCTCAGACACACATACACAAATATGCACACGCACGCGCACGCACACACACACACACACACACACACACACACACACACACACACACACACACACACAGAGACACAGACACACAGACACACAGACACATAATTTCAAAGATTTGTCTCAGGCACACATACACAAATATGCACACACACACACACATACACTTTCAAAGATTTGTCTAAGGCACACATACACAAATATGCACACGCACGCGCACGAACACACACAGACACACACACAGACACACACACACACACACACACACACACACACACACACACACACACAGACAGACACACAGAGACACAGACACACAATTTCAAAGATTTGTCTCAGGCACACATACACAAATATGCACAGTTGCATACACATTAAACATTTGTTTCTCTCTCTCTCACACACACACAATTTCAAAGATTTGTCTAAGGCACACATACACAAAAATGCGCACAGTTGCATACATATTAAACATTTGTTTCTCTCTCACACACACATACACACGCACACACACACACACAAGCATGCATGTGCATTATCAGATTTGTAAACTATATAAATCATATCATTTGTAAACTAAATTTGAGAAAGTCAAAGTTAAAAGTAAACCCTTTGTGATTGACTCACTGATGGAAGCTGAATGTTTAAAACGTGTCAATTTTCAAATAAAATCAATTCTCCTGTGATGTCTGAAAGTCCAGATGCTCCTCGGATTACTACGGGGTTACGTTCTGATAAATCCATCATATGGGGATTGGATCTCAAACACAGGGGGTTTATATATACAGTATAAACTACTGATCGTGTGGCAGATTGAGGGCGCAGCTGCTCGGCACAGTCAGCGGGTTGCTGCCCTGTTGCCCGGCAACTAAGAGAGTATTGTATTGTGTATCACCTGCTCAAAAAAATGAGTATTTGCTAAATTTATATTGATGTGTTTAGTTTAAATACCAAACTGACCCATTGTGATTCAGGGAGAATCTATGTAATATACAGCAACATGGAAAATCCGCTCAGATCGGGATTCGAACCTGGATCCCCAGCGCAATATTGTGTAGTGGAGTGAAAGTATTAAGCAGCATCGAACTCCGCCAAATGGACGTGCTAGCAGCATCTATGCAGCACATTTATTTTCCCCGAGCACGCGAACCAATTTATCAACTTAACATGATCAAGTTGTGAAGAAGCAAACAGCCAGGCGTCAGCTTTTGCCGTGCTGAGACGCGGGTACGAGCTGTTGGTTCTCGAGACTAAAGCGCTGAGTGCATGCACATTGGCAAAAATGAATTTCCCATGAATTTCAATCCGACCCTCCTCATTCAGGTCACATGGCCACAAATCAGATAGGTATTGAGTTTCGGATCAGACGTGGAAGTGACAGATCGGATTTGTATAGATTGCAGAATGTCAGATGTGAGGAACTTCAGCTCGGCAGAATGAATGTCGCTTTAATATCTAGCGTTAAACAAAGTCTGGCTTTAAACCTTTAATAATAATCATTCATTCATTATCTCCCGCTTTATCCTCTATTAGGGTCACGGTGGGGTTCCCCATGCCCATCCAGGGGAGAACGTTTTGGGCGCTGGGCAGATACACCCAGGACAGGGCGCCAATCCATTGCTGGGCACACACGCACTCACACAGACACACTCTATATGGGGAAATTTGGAGAACTCAATTGACTTGATCCATGTTTTTGGACTGTGGGAGGAAACCGGAGAACCCGGAGGAAACCCACACGGACACGGGGAGAACATGGAAACTCCACCCAGATTGGGATTCGAACCAGGAATCCCTAGCGCTGAGAGGAGAACGTGCCAACCACTAAGCCACCGTGCCGCCTTTAATAATATTCTCTATATACAGTAATCTCACCCTGAGGTTTGGACTGCAGGTCCAGATTTAATACAAAGTGCTGAATAATAACTGTATATTGATTATCCATCCATCCATGGGTTCCCCATGCCCATCCAGGGGAGAACGTTTCGGGTGCTGGACAGATACACCCAGGACAGGGCGCCAATCCATCACTGGGCACACACTCACACAAACACACTCTATATGGGGCAATTTGGAGCATTACATTGACTTTGATCTATGTTTTTGGACTGTGGGAGGAAACCGGAGAACCCCACATGGACATGGGGTAATCACTAAGCCACCATGCCACCCGACATACACTATATAGGGGCAATTTAGCAGCCAAGTCACCCGAAATCCATGTTTTTGAACTGTGGAAAGAAACCTGAGAACCTGAAGCAAACCCACACCAATGGGTGTTATTAATATTCCATGCACCCATTACATTCCACTTCTACTTATAGTAGGTTCGTGGGGGGTTACCCATTGCCATTCAGGTCAAGGTGTCTGTCCATCGCTGGGCACACACTGACTCACACTATATAGGGGCAATTTAGCAGCCAAGTCACCCTAAATCCATGTTTTTGAACTGTGGTAGGTAACCGGAGAACCTGAAGCAAACCCACACCATCACAGGAGTATGGACACTCCACCCAGTTTGGGATTCGAACCTGGATCCCCAATGCTGAGAGGCGATCGGGCTAACCACTAAGTGTGTTATTAATATTCCATCCACCCATTACCTTCCACTTCTACTTATAGTACGCTTGTGGGGGGTTACCCATTGCCATTCAGGTCAGGGTGTCAGTCCATCGCTGGGCACACACTGACTCACACTATATATAGGGGCAATTTAGCAGCCAAGTCACCCTAAATCCATGTTTTTGAACTGTGGTAGGTAACCTGAGCACCCAAAGCAAACCCACACCAACACAGGAACATGGACACTCCACCCAGATTGGGATTCGAACCTGGATCCCCAATGCTGAGAGGCGATCGGGCTAACCACTAAGTATGTTATTAATATTCCATCCACCCATTACCTTCCACTTCTACTTATTCACCTTGAATCCATGTTTTTGGACCATGGGAGGATGTGGAATGTCATGGATGTGATGTGTAGGAGCATCAATATGAAACATTAGCAAAGTACACAAATATTAAAGAAGCACTAGAGGTTTAAGTGTGATGGTCTGTGCTGTGACGAGCACCAACCAATTTCCCGTTATTTTTCGTTTTAAAAGGAAATTCATTACATTTTTCCATTTACAAGAAAACACTAATTTAATTTTTAAACATGGCTAATGGCCCCATGCAGCCCTTCTATTACACACAGCATTAGATAATTATAATGTCTGGTTACAGCAAACTCTGAAGGGATATGCTTTCCATCACAGCGGGGATGAGCCTGAACCTCATCGGAGTTCCTGATTTCAGATTCTTCTCATGCCAGCAGGAACGCGAGCGCTTTTCTTTGCGAGGGAAGTCAATGAGATGCTACCCTGCATACTGTTTATATCTTGGACCAGTCATGAAGCACCATCTCGCTCCCGAAGCCGAACCGAGGCCTTGAAGACGCCTATTTTTCGACACAAGCGCAACTCCAAAGTCTCTGAGATTTGCATCGGTTGCATCAGCGAGGAACCTGCACGGAGGAGAGAACAAGCTTTGAAGCCGAGGGAGTGGAAATGTTTCCGAACACTGCGAGAACTGAAGAATGTTCTACTTATAGAGGAACATGTCAGTTTCAACATGATGTTCCGATAGTCTTCAATTTGAGGAATGAAGCAACAATTGGTTTATTTAAATTTCCGTATTTGCTTTACCATTTCAAACATGGCTAATTATGATGGGGGCAAATTAGTGTTCATAGAATCACCTTGGAAATATTGACTATGATGAATTAAAGACAGTGGTTTAGTGGTTCTCCTCTCAGCGCTGGGGATTCAGGTTTGAATCCCAATCTGGGAGGAGTTTCCATGTTCTCCCCGTGTTCACGTGGGTTTCCTCCGGGTTCTCCGGTTTCCTCCCACAGTCCAAAAACATGGATCAAGGTCAACTGAATTCTCCAAATTGCCCCATATAGAGTGTGTGTCTGTGTGAATGAGTGTGTGTCCAGTGATAGATTGGCGCCCTATCCTGGGTGTATCTGCCCAGCACCCAAAACGTTCTCCCCTGGATGGGTATGGAGAACCCCCTGCGAAAAGTGGATGACAACAGATGGATGGAATAATAATAATAATAATAATAATAATAATAATAATAATAACACAGAGTGGCATGTTGACATTGGTTAGCACACCCCTCTCTCAGCACTGGAGATCCAGGTTTGAATCCTGATCTGGGATGTTCTCCCAGTCTCCATGTGGGATATCTCTGTGTTCTCCGCTTTCCTCCCACAGTCCAAAAATGTGGATTCAAGGAAAATGATCTGCATTAAATTGCCCCTATATAGTGTGTGTGAGTCAGTGTGTGCCCAGCGATGGCTTGGCACCCTGTCCTGGGTGATCTGCCTATGGTCCGAAGCGTTCTCCCCTGGATGGTCATGGGGGAACCCCCCCAAAACCCCTGAATATGCACGGTGGTAACCTTTCATGAGTTTGGGTTTTGAGGCCCAACCTTCAAACTGATGGAACAACATCCAAACCCCACGAGCTACAGACACAAGTTTATAAAAGTCCTGTACCCTCTACAAATTATTGACATGAGAACACACTTTGCTGTGCCTGGCATCTCTGTGTACAAGCTGCAGAGCGCCAAACCTTTAGAAATGCTTCCTATCAGATTAGAAGCTCTAGAACATGCACCTCCTGAATTCAGCAGTAGAGCCAGGGGACGCTCGGGTCATGAAGTCAACGGCTTTGACCTGTGATGTGTTTTCCACATGCGCACAACTGCTTCAGGGCCACGGAGCAGTCACACATACAACATCCAGTTATCAGTTTGAACACAACACAACACGGCAGGGGGTCGAGCTGCGACGTTCGTTTGTCAGACTTGTGTGGGTTCCATACCCGCAGGCTGCTTTCATATGAGCGCCGCTCGCAAACACACTCAATATCACTCAATAGAGTACGATGGCGACATGCAGGATGTCTGCTATATATTACACTTTATGAACTTGAGCCTGTGTCTGGAAAGTAACCTGATTATTAGATACCCTGTGAGAGAACCTGTGTGAGAACCTGAACACATGCTGACACGTACAGACATTTATATATACACACACACACACACACACACACACACAAACACATATACAGATAACAGATTCACACAGAAGCAGAAGATGATTGCAGTATAACCATAAACACTTCAATGCAAACTGGGTCAAACGTTCTACGAGCATCGCTGCTGATCCGAACACCGGCGACATCTGCATGGCGTCACCAGCGACCGAGCACATTACCCAAAGTGTTGTTCATTTCGCTCTACTTTAGGTTTAAATGAGAGGTGATGATACAGCCGGATGCAGATGGTGTGAACATCACAATGGTGTGAGGAACACACACACACACACACACACACACACACACACACACACACACACAGCAACCTTTTCTAAATGCTTCCCTCCAAAAAAGAAGCATTGGAGCAGGGTGGTTTAGTGGTTAGCACGTCGCTCGATTCAATCCAGGTTCGAATCCCGATCTGGGTGGAGGTTCCATGTTCTTTCCACGTCCGTGTGGGTTTTCTCCAGGTTTTTTGGTTTCTTCCCACAGTACAAAAACTTAGATTCAAGATGAATTCGCTGCACTAAATTGCCCCTATATAGTGTAAGTGTGTCGGTGTGAATACAGTTGTCCAAGATTGAGCTCACAAACTAATAATGTATATTAGTGTGTGAGCACACACACACACACACACACACACACACACACACACACTAATATAAACTATATATATATACAGTATATATATATATATACTGTATATATATATATATATATACAGTATATATATATATATATATATATATATATATATATATATATATATATCTCCATTATCTTCCGCTTTATCCTATATTAGGGTTGCGGGGGGGTTCCCCATGCCCATCCAGGGGAGAATGTTTCGGGCGCTGGGCAGATACACCCAGGACAGGGCGCCAATCCATCGCTGGACACACACTCACTCACACAGACACAATCTACATGGGGGAATTTGGAGAACTCAATTGACTTGATCCATGTTTTTGGACTGTGGGAGGAAACCAGAGAACCCAGAGGAAACCAACGTGGACAGATGGAGAACATGGAAACTCCACCCAGATGGGGATTCGAACCAGGAATCCCTAGTGCTGAGAGGAGAACATGCTAACCACTAAGCCACCGTGCCGCCCTATATCTATATATATCTATATATATATATATATATATCTATATATATATATATATATATATATATATGTATATACAAACACACACATATACATACACATACACACACACTAGTTAAAGAAACCTTAGGCAAGGCATCTAACCCCATGACTCCCCTGGCGTAATATATATAATTATATATAAAATGTGGCCTATTTCTGACTCTTTAATACTAAAATGAATTTAAAATGTACTATTTTGTATGTTCTCCATAGAGGATGTGTTAAGGGATTGACACTTGAAATAATAGGATGTGATTTAATTATGGTGTCTGATCTTCACAGGAGATCTTCACCAAGTCAAATCTATAAGAATCAGCTCAGTGGAGTGAAGTGATTTCCGATGAATCACTAAACCAACAGCAGAGTAATGACAACTCTGCGCACTGCAATGCATCCTGCCCTGGAAAACCCGCTGTAGAATACAAAGGAGCTGGCGGTGGTAACAGCGTTTGGCTGTTTAGCGTGGGGGGGGGGGGGGGGGGCATTCATCATTCAGGCGTTTCCATTTCTGCCAAGAGAAGTAAACTGATCGGATGATTTCCCATTACAGTCCATGAAACAGCAATGGCCCAGGCTGCTCTGCCTCTCATGCACCTTGGCTGCATCAGGAAACAACTGAGGTGCAGCCATAAATCAGCTCTGTCCTACAGCGCCACCTCGTGGACATGCTCACCAAACACAGCTGAAGTGACAGGTTATTAATGAAATACAATGCAGGTTAGCAAAATAGCTTATCTAATCTAACTCACTCATTTCAATTCAAAGACCCGACATTTAGTGAATAATAAAGTAAAAAGTTCGTTATAATGATCATCTCCTTTGATACAAAACGTCTTAATCAAACTGTCTGATGAAAGAGAGACAGAACTGAGACTTTGATGATGCTGTGGGTGTGCAGCTGGACTCGCTGATTGCAGTGTCAGAGAGGAGGATGCTGTCGAAGCTGAGGGCCATCATGAGCAATGCCTCGCACCCACGGTCCCACACGCTGATCAGAGGAGCACATTCAGGTTAAGACTCATTCCAACAAAGTGCACCACAGAAGGTCATCCTTACCTGTGGTCATCAAACTGATTAACTCCTCACTTAATAATACAATATGGCTGTGCAATATCGGCATTTTTATGAATTATGATGAAAATGTTTGTATATATATATATATATATATATATATATATATATATATATATATATATATATATATTTATTTTTTATTTAATACATATATACACACACACACACACACATATATATATATATATATTTATAAGGAGGCACAGTGGCTTAGTGTTTAGCATGTTCTCCTCTCAGCGCTGGGATTCCTGGTTCGAATCCCAATCTGGGTGGAGTTTCCATGTTCTCCCCGTCTCTGGTTTCCTCCCACAGTCCGAAAACATGGACCAAGGTCAATTGAATTCTCCAAATTGCCCCATATAGAGTGTGTCTGTGTGAGTGAGTGTGTGCCCAGCGATGGATTGGCACTCTGTCCTGGGTGTATCTGCCCAGCGCCCGAAACGTTCTCCCCTGGATGGACATGGGGGAACCCCCCCCCCGACCCTAGTAGAGGATAAAGCAGAAGATAATGGATGGATGGAGAGACAAATGCAGAATCAAAATATTCTGAATATATAGGGAAACCCCCCACGGCCCTCCATTTTGACTTAACAATTCCAGACACACAACTAAGAGAAAACTGTTCATTTGGTGGATTCTGTTCTCTCTTGTTCACTTGTATAAATCCACCACAGCTCTTTTAATCCCAGTTGTGCGCTTCATCCATCACCAAAAGCCCTGACTCACTCTGTGACATGTTTAGTATGAGGCGTTGTTAAATGGGTCATAATCAGCTTATAACTGTCATCAGCATGATCTCGATCATAACTCTTCTGCAGGCGACTTTCCTTTACCCTCAGTAACCTGTAGACTGTACAGCTTGACTCGTTCTCATCCGGTCTCTGATTTACATGTATAAAGAGAGTCCATATTTCATATTGGCTCCATTTATTTATTACTGTGTGGAGTTTGCATGTTCTCCACAGGGTTGCAATCAATAGCCTCTCAGGGTTCTAGTTTCCTCACATATTTTGGAAATATGCATGTGTACACTGCTCAATCTTCTACCAGCATCACATGGGGGGGGGTCCCATCATGTCCATCCCCATGCAGGGGAAAACATTTCGGGTGCTGGGCAGATTCACCCAGGATGACTCACTCATACAGACACAAACACACTCTTCATAGGGGCAATTTATATAGGAAAAATTCAGAGTAGCCAATTTACCTTCAGGGGAGGGGTCCCACAGTCCAAACACATGGATCAAGTCAATTGAGTTCTCCAAATTGCCCCATATTGAGTATGTCTGTGTGAGTGAATGTGTCCAGTGATGGATTGGCGCCCTGTCCTGGGTGTATCTGCCCAGCGCCCGAGACGTTCAGTTCTCCCCTAGATGAGCATGGGGAACACGCAACCCTAATAGAGGATGAAGCGGAAGATAATGGATGGATGAAATTATACATCATAATAATAATAATAATAATAATAAAAATGTAATTATAGCAGACAGATACGTATATAAATTGTAGCAGACAAGTAGCATGGATAAAAAATATAGATAAAAAGACCTAAGGTGTTTGAAAGTGATAAACAGTGCACAGATATCATGGGGCTCAGAATTGTCTGCAACGGTTACTAAATAGTGAAGCCCATGGTAAAGCAGAAGGTTCTACAGTTCTAGACAAGAAGACAAACCAGAGCATCTGTCTCATTGATAAACAGAACACATCCGCAATGTTCTCACAGCAGCGCAATATAACCATCCCATTCAATACTGATATTAAATTACATTCTTTTATTGCAGCCAGGATTCCCGACACTGTACCAGCCCATGCAGACAGTCCATTAATCCCGTTTTGTGATATACCGCCTTTAATAATGGATGTTAAATATAAACTAAATACCAAAAGCTTGCCGTATTATGTGCATTGTCGTGCCTGAATAGGGCTTAAGCCCGAAGTCGTATCGCCGAGGCCAAATTATACATCATGCCAGGTTGGGAATTGTCTGCCCACTTGAAAAAATCAATATGTTCTCTTTCAAAAGGAGCAGCAGTTGCATTGGTGGCGTTCCAAACGGCGCCATTTTCTACGATTACACGCGGCTTTCGGTCGCTCGAATGATTCAAGCTTTCCACAACAGAGATTTATTGAAAAAGGAATTTCCAGCTCCGATTTGTGGGTTTGACGGCATAACAGCTCTCACTCCTACAGGATCTCACTGTGGTGTTAGAACTCCCATAGCCTTCGACAGATCCTCCTGTCTGCAGATGGCAGTGTGCCAGTCTGTTTAACACCAGGCTTTTCTCTGGGGTTCTGGAACATTCTACCCGCTCTTGGGAGCTACTGCAGTGAAAAAAAAAAAAAAAAAGCTTAAAGCTTCCTTAGATCAACTCCGCAGGAGAGCGAGGAGGAAAAATCAGTATTAATTAACCTCGTTCTAGGGCGGCACGGTGGCGGAATCCCAATCTGGGTGGAGTTTCTCTCTCCCCGTGTCCCGTGGGTTTCCTCCGGGTTCTCCGGTTTCCTCCCACAGTCCAAAAACATGGATCAAGGTCAATTGAATTTTCCAAATTGCCCCATATAGAGTGCGTCTGTGTGTGTGTGAGTGAGTGTGTGCCCAGCGATAGACTGGCTCCCTGTCCTGGGTGTATCTGCCCAGCACCTGAGACATTCTCCACTGGATGGGCATGGGGAATAATGGTTAATCGATATATACAGTATATATACAGTATATATATATATGGGTATATATATATATAATATATATTATATATATATATATATATATATATCACATCATTGACAATAACCCACAACTATGACTGCTTTACATACATATATATACATATACATTATATATATATATATATATATATATATATATATATATATATATATATATATATATATATATATATATATATATATATATATATATGACTGTAAATGTATATGTGTGTGTGTGTGTATGTGTGAGTGAGTGTGCACCCAGTGATAGATTGGCACCCTGTCCTGGGTGTATCTGTCCAGCGCCCGAGACGTTCTCCCCTGGATGGGCATGGAGAACCCCCCCCGCGACCCTAATAGAGGATAAAACGGAAGATAATTGATGGATGGATAACCTCATTCTATACCTGACTGCTTTCATCATGTTCCTCTACCATTAGCAGAGAGCGCCATTAGCCCAATCAAGCCGTAATTATTTATCTATTAGGGGGAAAATGGCGGCAATTAAATAAATGTGAGAAATGTGGCATATAGAGCAACGTTCCTGATGTAAAGCTGCACAGCGGGTGGAAAAAAGAAAAAAAGTTGTTTGGCAGAGGCGCGCAGTGCAAAACGCTTCATCTGAGTGCAAAGTGCTAGAACATTTCCCTTTAGATGTTGGCTTTCTTGCCAGCCCAGTCGAGTCCCGACCCATCGGGGGTGCGAGGTTAGCGAAGGCAGACGGTGAAAAGAAGCAAGCCAGCCGCGGTAAGATAGCAATCTGATCTCTGCATGAGCAGCAGAAGCACCAACAGCCTTATCGCAAGGTGTGGAGGGAGCCAAGTCTGCAGAGAGAAGCTGAAAGAGACAGATGGGAGAACGCATTTCTTTGCGTCTACAAGAGGAAATGAGAAATATGCCGGAAGGTGGCAGGATGGCTTGTGCATATGCCAGCCGGAGCCCGTACCTATCTATTGGCAGAGCAGCGTCTGTAATATTCAACCCTAAACTATTACTACATCATCAACAAGCTATAGCCAACATGTGGAGGGATCTACAGCAGGAGGAACTGCTAAAGCGCCAGCACACTCTCATGCACGGGCACGTCTGGCTGGCTTTTGGAAAAGAGCGGAGGTGAATGAAATTTCAGGGTTGACATGTCCTTGTAGAGGAAAATGGCTTCAGAGGATTCACACGCCTCCTCCTGGGCTCATTTTCTTTAAAGCCTGTCGCCTCACGCACGCTTCAGAAAAATGGTTTTCCAAAAAAACTGTAATATTTAACAGTAAAGGTCTCTGCTCAACTTCAACAAAGCAGAGGCAGAGCTGAAGTTTCATTCCATCATGGTTTTTGTACATTATTTATCCTTTGCACAACTCACACACACACACACACATATATATATATATACACATATAAACAGGTAGTTTCTGTCCTTAAATCTGATTGGTCGAGATGTTTGGCCAGCTGTGACATCATTGACAATAACCCACACCTCAGATTGCTTCACACACACACACACACACATATATATGTGGCACAGTGGTTAGTGGTTAGCATGTTCTCCTCTCAGCACTAGGGATTACCGGTTTAAATCCCAATCTGGGTGGAGTTTCCATGTTCTCCCCATGTCCGCGTGGGTTTGCTCTGGGTTCTCCGGTTTCTTCCCACAGTCCAAAAACATGAATGAAGTCAATTGAGTTCTCCAAATTGCCCCATATACAGTGTGTCTGTGTGAGTGAGTGTGTGCCCAGCGATAGATTGGCACCCTGTCCTGGGAGTATCTGCCCAGCGCCTGAAACGGTCACCCCTGAAAGGGCATGGGGAACCCCCCGTGACCCTAGTAGAGGATAAAGCGAAAGTTAATGAATATATATATATATATATATATATATATATATATATATATATATATATATATGTATATATATATTCATTCATTATCTCCCGTTTCATCCTCTATTAGGGTCGCGGTGGGGTTCCCCATGCCCATCCAGGGGAGAACGTCTCGGGCGCTGGGCAGATAGACCCAGGACAGGGCGCCAATCCATCGCTGATATATATATATATATATATAAATAAAACACACACACACACACACATGGAGCCACAAACCTTGATCCCCAGCGCTGAGAGGCAGGTGTGTCAAGGCACCACACTAATTGAAATGTTATTTTATTTTATATATTTTATACGAAAAATGTACAAAGTAATAGATTTTGTGAATGATTTCTTCCTGGGGTCATTAAATAAATTGGGAAATATTTATAACTCACTTATAAGGAGGCCTTTTTCTTGTGAAGCACCTCAGCTGATTGAATTTAATTTAATCTTGTGGCTGTAACTCGCTAAAACGACCGATAATAAAATCACGGCACATTCGAATTGGAGTTTATTGCTGAGTCTTCATCACCTGCTGGTTGTCTAGCGCGGGATTCTTTTCAGCCTGGCTTCAGGAATCTCAGGGTGGCAAAGACAGATGCTCAGGCATGGACTGCCAGTGACGCGTCAATCACAGATGCCTCCTGGAGAAAGTGTTCGAGAGAGCAGGCAGATGGCACGTATCAAAGGCAAGGACACTAACAGCCAAGCAGAACCGGTGAAGAGGACGCCAGATAGAGGCTAAAACCTGTTCACAGCGAATAAAGAACGTAACCCAGTTGTCCTGGGTTATCAGCCCAGTGCCAAAGTCCCTCTCCACTGGATGGACATGGGGAACCCTCATGACCCTAATAGAGGAATAATCAGAAACGAATGAATGCATATATAAGACCCTTTAATGGGGTGTTTCCAGCAATAGATCTGCACCCTGTCCTTGGAGTATCTGCCCAACATGTTCTCCACTGGATGGGCATGGGTAACTCCCCATGACTCTAATAGAGGAATAAGCAGAAACGAATGAATGCATATATAAGACCCTTCAATGGGGTGTTTCCAGCAATAGATCTGCACCCTGTCCTTGGAGTATCTGCCCAACATGTTCTCCACTGGATGGGCATGGGTAACTCCCCATGACTCTAATAGAGGAATAAGCAGAAACGAATGAATGCATATATAAAGACCCTTTAATGGGGTGTTTCCAGCAATGGATCTGCACCCTGTCCTTGGAGTTTCTGCCCAACACCTGACATGTTCTCCCCTGGATGGGCATGGGTAACCCCCCATGACCCTAATAAAGGAATAAGCAGAAACAAATGAATGCATATATAAAGACCCTTTAATGGGGTGTTTCCAGCAATGGATCTGCACCCTGTCCTTACAGTATCTGCCAAACACCCGACATGATCTCCCCTGGATGGACATGGGGAACCCCACCACGACCCTAATAGAGGAATAAGCAGAAATGAATGAATGCAAATATAAAGACCCTTTACTGGGGTGTTTCCAGCAATGGACCTTGGAGTATCTGCCCAACACCCGACATGTTCTCCCCTGGATGGACATGGGGAACCCCACCACGACCCTAATAGAGGAATAAGCAGAAATGAATGAATGCAAATATAAAGACCCTTTACTGGGGTGTTTCCAGCAATGGACCTTGGAGTATCTGCCCAACACCCGACATGTTCTCCCCTGGATGGGCATGGGGAACCCCCCCACGACCCTAATAAAGGAATAAGCAGAAACAAATGAATGCATATATAAAGACCCTTTAATGGGGTGTTTCCAGCAATTTATCAACACCCTGTCCTTGGAGTAGCTGTTCAACACCTGACATGTTCTCCCCTGGATGGGCATGTGGAACCCCCACGACCCTAATAGAGGAATAAGCAGAAACAAATGAATGCATATATAAAGACACTTTACTAGTGTGTCTCCAGCAATGCATCTGCACCCTGTTCTTAGAGTATCTGCCCAACGTGTTCTCCCCTGGATGGTCATGGGTAACCCCACACGACCCTAATAGAGGAATAAGCAGAAACGAATGAAAGCATATATAAAGACCCTTTAATGGGGTGTTTCCAGCAATGGATCTGCACCCTGTCCTTGGAGTTTCTGCCCAACACCTGACATGTTCTCCCCTGGATGGGCATGGGTAACCCCCCCCATGACCCTAATAGAGGAATAAGCAGAAACAAATGAATGCATATATATAGACCCTTTACTGGGGTGTTTCCAGCAATTTATCAACACCCTGTCCTTAGAGTATCTGCCCAACATGTTCTCCCCTGGATGGCATGGGGAACTCTCCTCGACCCTAATAGAGGATTAGGCAGAAGATATGAGACAGGATGAGCTAACATGAATTTATTATAAGAGTTTTAAATCCATGGCCTTCATCATTACTGTTTATAGAACTGTACTAAACAGGATAAGTAATAGTTGTGGTAATTGCTCAGCATACATCACTCAGACAGCAATGCACATTAACATTCGGAGCATCTTAGTGTTTGCTCTCCATCATCTGAAAAACCAGTAACCAGTAAAAAAATTAAATAAATAAGGCATTACATTCAGTATCTTAACACGACCTCCCTCTAAAAACGACCCAAGATATGCCGTCCGTCCGTCCGATCAACAGGCAGCTGCACATAGTCTCGGGACTCTCGGGACCCTCTGCATCTGCAGCAGAACGAGGCCACCTGCAGTGAGGGACCTGCCTCACCACAATTTTCCGCAATCATATTAAATGACTAGCAAAGATTAGCTGGGTATAAAAAGCCCACAATAAGCAATGATTTTAAAACGCCGTATTTTACGATGATTTCTGCGCTTAGTCAGCATCATCCATTCTATAGAAATGGCAGGATAAAAAAAAAAAAAAGGACATGGAACTAGAGATCGAAACGGAGCGCTGCAATTCACAGGATCAATGAACCCCAATCAGGTCCTCCATCACTTCCTGCGTCAGCAACACAGTGTTTCTTCACTAATTGCTGCCAGTCATCCCACGCCTGCTTCCTCTGTGTCTGATTGCTGTGCAGGGAACAGCTGCCATGGAAAGACGAGCACTCACTGGTAGAAGCTCATATGCCTGAAGGGCCGCAGGCACCACGTCACGCCGGGAACAGCAGCAGGTCAGAGAACAAAGTTCCCATTAGTGGTTTAAAACAAAAGTTATTAATTGCCTACAAGATATAGATATATATGTGTATATGTGTGTATATATGCATGCATATATATTTATATATATATATATATATATATATATATATATATATATATATTCATTCATTCATTATCTTTCCGCTTTATCCTAAAGGCGGGGGGGGGTTCCCCATGCCCATCCAGGGGAGAACGATTTGGGAGCTGGGCAGATACACCCAGGACAGGGCGCCAATCTATCGCTGGGCCCACACTCACTCATACAGACACGCACACACACTCTATATGGGGCAATTTGGAGAACTCAATTGACTTGATCCATGTTTTTGGACTGTGGGAGGAAACCGGAGAACCCGGAGGAAACCCACGCAGACACGGGGAGAACATGGAAACTTCACCCTGATGAGGATTCGAACCGGGAATCCCTAGTGCTGAGAGGAGAACATGCTAACCACTAAGCCACCATGTACATTTGTTTTGTTTATATGTGTTCATATATATATATATATATATATATATATATATATATATATATATATATATATATATATATATATATATACACACACACACACACACACACACACACACACACACACACACACACATACAAATATAAAGATAGTTATATATATATATATATATATATATATATATATATATATTTCATATTCATACATACCCACATATATTATCTTCATTTATTTATTTTTTTTAGAGAGAGAGAGAGAGGAGGAGCAGTAAAGCGACAGATAGATCTAACTGGATGTTCTAACTGAAGCACAGAGGTGTAAATACATCCACTCAGCCATGTAACTTGATTTGCTCTCGTTCATCTACATGGGGCAGCACTCTCTCGCTGGGATATTGTCTTAGGCACTTTGTTAACAGGAGCGTAGGAATAGATTACACACTGGGAGGGGAAGCATCACAGCTCATTTGGTGTATAAGCAACAAGGCATTTCCTGCACCTCAGTCGGCACTGGCGTAGTAACAAGGATTCATCATTGCACAATGCTTTTCTGTAATTCACACGGACACCGCTGTAATTCTTGCTCGTGCCGTTGGCTTTTTACGACACTGATGTAAAACTAAGTGACAAAGCAGCAATCCCATTCTATAGGCCGCGGCGAGGAACGTCACACTGATCGATGGCTCAAGTGGGCTATAAACTTCAAAGCAACGGAAGGAAGCGCCGCAATATCCAACAAAGCAAACAATCTCAATCCGTCCAGAGACATCCATCAGCGCACTCGTCACCAAAGACAGGAGCTTGGCTGGGAGTCGCTAATTTCACTTGGCATTAACGAACAGTGCGGCAGTTCTGCTTCACAAAGAGCACATTAATTTTTCCCACCAGGGCTTAATTGAAACGGAAGTTAGAGGAAACTCGGGTGACTGAACTTTAGCTTGAAAGTAAAAGTCAATTATTTTTAGAAGTTGCAAAAAACTGTGGCAGAGGGGATGGAATGGACAATGCCGGGTGGGCGGTTAGAGCTTAGGTAGGTGGTACGTGCCAAAGGAACATCCACATGGATGGCAAGACCTTAGGTTTGCCAGCAGAACATTGCACAGAGCATCACACTCCCCCTGCTGGATGTCTTGTTACCATAGTGTGGCCTGTTGCCATGTGTTACAGGTACAGTAAACACGGCTCATCAAAGCATCCCGTCTTCTTCATTCATACTTCGTTTCCACAAGAACCAAACTTCCATATTGATTTAAACGAGGCTGTTAATGCTCAGATGATCACATCCATCAAAACTCTCGAGCCTTTCCAGAAACTCAGTAGCGATCGCTTATGCCCCAAGCAGGGTTTGAAATGTGTGTCCTGCCAAGCAAACTCAGAACAAGCCCACTGGGATGAATTTGCAAAGTACAGTTTTATAGCCGCATCATTCTGTATTCTACTTTCCATTCAATACGCCTTTAGCTTTATTCTCAGTGGAGCCGTACATACAGCGAGCACTCCTCACGGGCTCGTCAGAATTAAAACTTAGTCAGACGCATATTTAACTCTTGAGACTAAAGTCTTTGACACACACACACATTATATATATATATATATATATATATATATATATATATATATATATATATATATATATATATATATATATATATATATATCCATCCATTATCTTCTGCTTTATCCTCTACTAGGGTCACGGTGGGGTTTCCCACGTCCACCCAGGGGAGAACGTTACGGGTGCTGGGCAGATACCCCCAGGACAGGGCGCCAATCTATCGCTGGGCACACTCACTCACTCAAACAGACACACTCTATATGGGCAATTTGGAGAATTCAATTGACCTTAAGCCATGTTTTTGGACTGTGGGAGGAGAACCTGGAGGAAACCCACACGGACACTGGGAGAGCATTGAAACTCTTTCCATATTGGGATTCGAACCGAGAATCCCTAGTGCTCAGAGGAGAACATGCCAACCACTAAGTAACCGTGCCGCCCCCGCACACACATATATACTATATATATATATATATAAATATATATATATATATATATATAGTTAATAAATAAATAAATAAATATATATATATATATATATAAAAAATATATATATATATATGTATATATATATATATACACACACACACAAGTGTATTTAAGTGTTTTAAGTGCTCTATTATGCCTACAGTGCTTACACACAAAGGAACTGGTCCTCCACATGTAACCCATGCATGCAGTGAAACTCACACACACACACACACACACACACACACACACACAATTTCACATACCCAAACATGCACACAGTTGCATACACATTAATCCTTTGTCTCTCTCTCACACACACACACACATTATCAGATTTGTAAAATATAATTTGAGATCATTTAAAAATAAACCCTTTGAGATAAAAAAAATAATAATTGCCAAATAAATAATGAAGGTGTTACGAAAATATGATCACATGGACAAAGCCAGACAATCGGAGCTAATTTGTCCTACAGTCACACTGAAGGCTTAATATCTAAGCCCCGGTTTTAATTCAAGATCTCCATCACGTCTGTGCAATCAGAAGAATCCAGCATGATGTGATCAGTTCAGTGCCTGAGAGTCTCTTTCCCGCAAACACACACGAGAAAACAAACGTTAATCCTTCTGCTCATGGCCTGTGATCAGCCCGGTAATAATGTGCACTGGAAATAAACTTGTTTACAGAAAAGCAGGAGAAAGCAAATGCACTGAGAATGGATTTTACTGCATGATGTCTCTCACATATGAGAGAGTTAATAGGATTGGAAAATCCACTCCTGCAGCATAAGCAACACATTACTGAAGATAAACTGCAACTGCGGCTTTGCCCAGACACTGGGAAAACGAGAGTGAAGAAGCACCAGAAACGTCTGGGATCATAAGAGGCTTACTAAATGTTTCTACTAAACACATAGTTCCACATAGACTGCAGGATGACCAAATAGTTCCTGTTCTCGGTTACTGTACATACCGTACAGCCTTTTAGTTCCATTAAATTAAATTAAATTAAATTGGGTCATTTATTGGACGCTTTTATCCAAAGCGACTTACAAGGTGAACACAGGGTTCATCACAACATCCCTGGAGCAATGAGGGTTAAGGGTCTTACTCAAGGACCCACACTGGTAACTTCAGTGGACCTGGGATTTGAACCCCCAACCTTCAGATTGATAACCCAACACCCTAACCACTGAGCTACCACTCCCATTATACATCATTTATTTGACTGGTTAAGTATATCTGAGTTATTTGCCAGCCACTTGGCTCAGATTTGTGATGACATTTGCTGCAAATGGTGTAGATGTTCATTTACATGTAATTCCTCCCACAGTCTAAAAACATGGATCAAGGTCAATTGAATTCTCCAAAATTGCCCCATATAGAGTGTGTTTGTGTGTGTGAGAGGATGGATTGGCACTCTGTCCTGGGTGTATCTGCCCAGCACCCGAAATGTTCTCCCCTGGATGGGCATGGGGAACCCCCTACGACCCTAGTAGAGGATAAAGTTGAAGATATTGGATGGATAGATGGATGGATGGATGCATGGCGGCTTAGTGGTTCACATATTCCGATTTGAATCCCAATCTGGGTGGAGTTTCCATGTTCTCCCCGTGTCCGCTTGGGTTTCCTACGGGTTCTCCGGATTCCTCCTACAGTCCAAAAATATGGATCAAGGTCAATTGAATTCTCCAAAATTGCCCCATATAGAGTGTGTTTGTGTGAGTGAGTGGATGGATTGGCGTCCTGTCCTGGGTGTATCTGCCCAGCGCCAGAAACGTGCTCCCCTGGATGGGCATGGGGAACCCCCTGCGATCCTAATAGAGAAAGCGAAAGTTGATGGATGGATGGATGGATGGATGGTTGCACTGCACCATTGAAATAGCAATCCGCCAAAGTCATACTGCACCTGGCTCTTAAAGTGAATAGAATTCTTTTTTTTGCATGTGACGTGAAAACCCACACCCATGAATCATGTCGTCATGATAGTGACGACACACTGACATGCCCTGAATCAAGCTATAGAGTGTGCGGTTGACGTCTTGCTAAGAAACGTTAAAATAAAGGCATATCGGTATAGTGTGACTCTAAATATGCGTCAATAGATTTAATGTCAATCAAAAGCCTTAAGAGACCTCCATAAATACCGGGCAGTGGAATAATGATCACGTTGACGGCACACTTCATTATGCATTCACACAACACACAACCCCCCCCTCCCCCCAGCCTCCCAGCTCTCAGTCATCAGCATTATGCACATCATTCTATGCAAATCAGAGATGCGTTCTCGAGCAGAACGTTCGTATTTTTATACAAATGTAAACACCTCTTCTTCCACCCAATGATCTAAACTGTCAATTCTCGAATACCTGCACCGGGAACTATTTAACCAACTGGCAGCTTCGTTCCTAGAAAGCGGGCCCTGTAATCGAGCGATTGCACAGAAGAATACAATCAACGTCCTGCGGTTGGAACTCCCCTCACTTCTCTGAACTCCTTCAACGGAAACCAAGCACTCGACCGAATGCAAATTGCTTTTAGCCCCCGCTGCCCATGACATTGTACCTAAAAACCTGGGTGCTGACACAGAGGTCCATCCCGGCGTGATCAAACGGCTCTGGCGCCACCGACCTGTGCTCGGCCCGAAGCATGACAAACGCTGTGCCACTTTCTGCTGAGGTCTGATAACCGTATTACGCCCGAGCTGGCGAGGTTGAGATAAAAATACACACTCGAGCTGATTCTCAGGAAAAGAAGCCATTCAGTTTTCGGCCCGGTTCCTCGGTCCTCGGTTGTCCCTCTGACTTCAGAGAAACGTTGGACGTCACACACAGCATCCTCACTTCAATGGCTGACCGCTCTGTGTGGTCAGATACTGACTTCAAACTGATTTCATTGAAATGAAGACTGCAGTAGTGCCATAAACCGTTTAGTGACTTCTAGATCTGTTGTATGAAAACAATGTCAACACCATTCATCCCAAGATACGGTGGCTTACATTTCCATTTGGTCATTTATTGGACGCTTTTATCCAAAGCGACTTACAAGCTGAGCACAGGGTTCATCACAACATCCCTGGAGCAATGAGGGTTAAGGGTCTTGCTCAAGAACCCACATTGGTAACTTCAGTGGACCTGGGATTTGAACCCCCAACCTTCAGATTGATAGCCTAATGCCCTAACTACTAAGCTACCTTGGCTTAGTGGTTAGCACGTTCCCCCCAGCACTGGGGATTCCCGATTCGAATCCCAATCTGGAACCTATTGGGGTTTGAACCCCATCCTTTAGATTGATACCTCAATACCCTAACCACTGAACTAAGATGCGCATAGCTCATTAATATGCATTCATTCATTCATTATCTTCCGCTTCATCCTCTATTAGGGTCGCGGGGGGTTCCCCATGCCCATCCAGGGGAGAACGTTTCAGGCGCTAGGCAGATACACACAGGATAGGGTGCCAATCTATCACTGGGCACACACTCACACACTCTATATGGGGCAATTTGGAGAACTCAATTGACTTGATCCATGTTTTTGGACTGTGGGAGGAAACCGGAGAACCCCGAGGAAACCCACGCGGACACGGGGAGAACATGGAAACTCCACCCAGATGGGGATTCGAACCAGGAATCCCTAGCGCTGAGAGGCGAACGTGCTAACCACTAAACCACCGTACCGCCCCATTAATATACATATTAATGACAATGACTATGTTACATGAGCATCTTTACAGATATTATATGTGAATACAGAAGGGCAGCACGGTGGCTTAGTGGTTGGCATGTTCTCCTCTCAGCTCTAGGGATTCCCGGTTCGAATCCCAATCTGGATGGAGTTTCCATGTTCTCCCCATGTCCTCATGGGTTTCCTCCGGGTTCTCCGGTTTCCTCCCACAGTCTAAGGTCCAAGGTCAATAGAATTCTCCAAATTGCCCCATATAGTCTGTGTGTGAGTGTGTGTGTGAGAGTGAGTGTGTGCCCAGTGATAGATTGGCACTTCATCCATAGTAATTGTTGGGACCGGGAATGGAACCCGGGACCTTCAGATCGCAGGCTGGTTCCTTAACCACAAACCTAGGACTGTACTACTTGGTGGCCAGAATTTGTTAACATCCATCCATTATCTTCCACTTTATCCTTTATTAGGGTCGGGGGGGGGGGGGGGTTCCCCATGCCCATCCATGGGAGAACATTTCGGGTGCTGGGCAGATACACCCAGGACAGGGTGCCAGTCCATCGCTGGGCAGAATGTATTAACATGCATTTCATAATTCATTCATTCATTATCTCCCGCTTTATCCTCTATTAGGGTCGCGGTGGGGTTCCCCATGCCCATCCAGGGGAGAACGTCTCGGATGCTGGGCAGATACACCCAGGACAGGGCGCCAATCCATCGCTGGGCACACACTCACTCACACAGACACACTCTATATGGGGTAATTTTTTGGGAATTCAATTGACTTGATCCATGTTTTTGGCCTGTGGGAGGAAACCGGAGAACCCGGAGGAAACCCACGCAGACACAGGGAGAACATGGAAACTCCACCCCGATGGGGATTCGAACCGGGAATCCCTAGCGCTGAGAGGCGAACATGCTAACCACTAAGCCACCGTGCCGCCCTGCATTTCATAATAATAATTTAATTCATTAAGATCCGTTATCAGTCTTTATTAAATACCTGCACACATAGCACTGAAGAACCCTGCAGCAGGTGTGGCAATTACTTCCTCACACCCTCGGTTCTGCCCCAAACCTAACCCCCACCCGAACCACAAACCACAAACGGTGACCTCTCATCCACATCACCACCACACTTACTGTTTAAGTGCTCACGGTGCAATGAAACCTCACTGTGGCAGTCGTTTGAACGTAGTTACCCTGCACACAAGGTTCCGATGTGACGGTGAGCCGAGCGTCTGCTGGAACAATGGAGCGCGGGCATGCAACGTAAGACGGTGCGGAGAAAAGTGTCTCTTAAATGCTATAAATGTCAACCGGAAAATCAATAAAGTATTGAAAATCCGCAGCCTCGGTAATTCACATGTGCGCCGGTGTTCTACGTTCTATTCGTTCTGACAGAGAAGATGCTAAATCAATAAAGAAAAGAAGGTCAGGTTCTCAGTTTCAGAAAACAACAGCGATACCAAAAACATCACGCTGAACAACAGGGGCCGTACTGTCCTGGGTGTGTCCACCCATTACCCAAAACGTTCTCCCCTGGATGGACACCCCCCCCAACCCCCTCACCCCCAAGAGTTACTTGACCTTGTCCATGTTTTTCCAGTGTCCGCGTGGGTTTCCTCCGGGTTCTTTGGTTTCGTTCCGCAGTCTAAAAAATTGTGCATTTAAAAAAGTGTATTCAAGGTAAACTAAGTGCTCCAAATTGCCCCATATATTGTTTGTTTGTGTGTGCCCAGTGATATATTGCCGTCCTGTCCTGGATGTGTCCACCCAGTACCTAAAACATTCTCCCCTGGATGGGCATTGGGAATGCCCCACCCACCCCCAAGAGTTACTTGACCTTGTCCATGTTTTTCCTGTGTCCTCGTGGTTTTCCTCTGGGTTCTTTGGTTTCCTTCCACAGTCCAAAGATTTGTGCATTTAAAAAAGTGTATTCAAGGTAAACTGAGTGCTCTAAATTGCCCCATATATTGTTTGTTTGTGTGTGCTCAGTGATATATTGACGTCCTGTCCTGGGTGTGTCCACCCAGTACCCAAAACGTTCTCCCCTGGATGGGCATTGGGAATGCCCCACCCACCCAAGAGTTACTTGACCTTGTTCATGTTTTTCCTGTGTCCGCGTGGGTTTCCTCTGGGTTCTTTGGTTTCCTTCCACAGTCCAAAAATTTGTGCATTTAAAAAAGTGTATTCAAGGCAAACTGAGTGCTCTAAATTGCCCCATATATTGTATGTTTGTGTGTGTCTGTACAAGTGTGTGTACCCAGTGATATATTGCCGTCTTGTCCTGGGTGTATCTACCCAGTACCTAAAAAGTTCTCCCCTGGATGGTCATTGGGAATGCCCCCACCCCCCCAAGAGTCACTTGACCTTCTCCATGTTTTTCCTGTGTCCGCGTGGGTTTCCTCTGGGTTCTTTGGTTTCCTTCCACAGTCCCCATATATTGTATGTTTGTGTGAGTGAGTGTGTGCCCAGTGATATATTGCCATCTTGTCCTGGGTGTATTTGCCCAGTACCCAAAACGTTCTCCCCTGGATGGGCATAGGGAATGCCCCCACACCCCCAAGAGCCTAAAAAGATGCCTATAAATAAAATGTATTACTATTAAGATTACCATCCATTATCTTCTGCTATATCCTCTACTAGGTTAAGGGGGGGGGTTCCCTATGCCCATCCAGGGAGAACGTTTCGGGCACTGGGCAGACACACCCAGGACAGGTTGCCAATCTATCACTGGGCACACACTCACTCACTCACACTCTATATGAGGCAATTTGGAGAATTCAATTGCCCTTGATCCATGTTTTTGGACTGTTGGAGGAACCTATAGAAAACCCACGCAGACACGGGGAGGACATAGGAACTCCAACCAGATTGGGCTTCGAACCTGGAATCCCCAGTGCTGAGAGGAGAACATGCTAACCACTAAACCACCGTGCCACCCTCCTGTAATTACAGTATGGCAGTAAACTTGCTTTTCATTTCCTCTTTAATTAATCTGAACCAGTTATAAATGAGATGGCGGGGGCAAGCTTATTAAAGGGCGCTGTGAGCCAAAATGCCCCAAAAATTCCCATTTCTATAATGCTAGTAATAGATTAGATCCCAGTGCAAATGCTCTTAAATGGCCTCCGAGTGGCGTTAATCGCAAGCTTTATTTAGCAGTTGCCTCAGATATACTTGTTTAACGTCCGGCCGAAAAAAAGCAATTAACTTCTCGGAGCCTGAGGGGTCCAGATTTGGACGGCGCTCTCCCAGCCCTCTGCGAATTGTCTGTTGCGGAATGTGCCTCCTGCTGCGTGGAGTCGGTTCAATATGTCCAGCTCTGAGTGCTTTCTGTCACGTCGCTCCACGCTCTCCTCCTGACGAGCCGGAGAGGCGCTAGGCAGGTGCGAGGTGACCGACCCGGTGCAGAACTTATTTCGCGTGACTGCCACCATTACGTTCTGGGGAGAACCGGATTATTATTGCTTCTTGGTCAGCGTGACGGTTTTGGTGTAACCTCATGTAGCTGGTTCCACATGTAGCACATGCACATTTTGCGTGGTTGGCAGTGATGTCACATTTATAGTGTAGCATGGACGCTTAATCGGCGAGGAAGCATGAAGACGCAGAATTGGGTTAGCAAACTGAGAACCTCACGTTCTTTGCTTGTTTTTATTATTTTTGTGGTTATTAAATATTGGTTAGGGCGGCACGGTGGCTTAGTGGTTAGCACGTTTGCCTCTAAGCGCTAGGGATTCCCGGTTCGAATCGCCATCTGGGTGGAGTTTCCATGTTCTCCCCGTGTCTGCGTGGGTTTCCTCCGGGTTCTCCGGTTTCCTCCCACAGTCCAAAAACATGGATCAAGTCAATTGAGTTCTCCAAATTGCCCCATATAGAGTGTGTCTGTGTGAGTGAGTGTGTGCCCAGTGATAGATTGGCGTCCTGTGCTGGGTGTATCTGCCCAGCGCCCGAAACGTACTTTCCTGGATGGGTATGGGGAACGCCCCCACAACCCTAGTAGAGGATAAAGCGGAAGATAACGGATGGATGTGTAATGGAGGGCGGCACGGCAGCTTAGTGATTAGCATGTTCGCCTCTCAGTGCTAGGGATTCCCGGTTCGAATCCCCATCTGGGTGGAGTTTCCATGTTCTCCCCGTGTCTGCGTGGGTTTCCTCCGGGTTCTCCGGTTTCCTCCCACAGTCCAAAAACATGGATCAAGTCAATTGAATTCTCAAAATTGCCCCATATAGAGTGTGTCTGTGTGAGTGAGTGAGTGTGTGCCCAGCGATGGATTGGCGCCCTGTCCTGGGTCTATCTGCCCAGCGCCCGAAACGTTCTCCCCTGGATGGGCATGGGGAACCCCACCACGACCCTAATAGAGGATAAAGCGGGAGATAATAAATAATTGAATAAATATTGGTTAGCAGGTTTTCCTCATCTGGGTGGAGTTTCCATGTTCTCCCCGTGTCCATGTGGGTTTCCTCCGGTTTCCTCCCACAGTCCAAAAACATGGATCAAGGTCAATTGAATTGTCCAAAATTGCCCCATATAGATTGTTTGTGTGAGTGAGTGGACGCACTTGATGTCCTGTCCTGGGTGTATCTGCCCAGTGCCCGAAACGTTCTCCCCTGGATGGGCATGAGGAACCCCCCCATGACTCTAGTACAGGATAAAGCGGAAGATAATGGATGGATGGATGGATGGTTGCACTGCACCATTGAAATAGCAATCCGCCAAAGTCATACTGCACTGGGCTCTTAAAGTGAATAGAATTAATTATTTGGCATGTGACGTGAAAACACACACCCATGAATCAGGTCATCATGATAGTATCCCAATCTGGGTGGAGTTTGCATGTTCTCCCCGTGTCCGCGTGGGTTTCCTCCGGGTTCTCCGGTTTCCTCCCACAGTCCAAAAACATGGATCAAGTCAATTGAATTCTCCAAATTGCCCCATATACTGTGTGTTTGTGTGAGTAAGTGTGTGTCCAGTGATAGATTGGCGCCCTGTCCTGGGTGTATCTGCCCAGCGCCCCAAACGTTCTCCCCTGGATGGGCATGGGCACCCTAATAGAGGATGAAGCGGAAGATAATGGATGGAATATGTGAATAAATTTACATTCAAATCATTTAAACACATAGAACATGCCCTTAAGAACCCAGCGGTGCAGACTGGCAGCACTGTACTTTAAATCATCAACCTTTTAATCCATAATCCATTACCTTAGCCTTAACCGACTGCCGCTGAATACACCAGAGTGCTAAAACGAGCCAATTTAAACGAACCATAAGAAGAATTGAGAATTAAAACGTATATTAAGCTGCATTTTTTCCGAAGTGACAGCTTAAACCCAGGTTTAACTGTAGACACCGGCTCCCTGCATGACTAGTCCTTGCCTCGAGCAGAACCAATGGTCCTCTTTTAACAGAGTTGTGCAACCGCCCCTTCTGTTGGGACAAATCCCTGTCCAAATCCTTGAGGACCCCCACAGAAGGTCTTCTCTCTCACCCTCCCTGCAGCCTGGTCCAGATGGACCAACACCTGAATCAAACCCCGTGGCTCTGGTTCCTTGGCGTTGGCAATTTCTTCGTCTGATGAGCACAGCGCTATAGAGGAGCTATCTGTCTCTCCTCAGGCAGGCGCAGGTCACAGGGACTCGGGACAAGTCTCAAAGAGAGGAACAAAACTCCGTCCTTATCTCCCAGCGCAAGATCCTGGCAGCCTTGAAAACTCATTATTCTTGTTTCGGGCCTGACTGCAGCCAGCCGCGGGAGGAAAAGTTTCAAAAAAGAAATGTAACGGCCAGATTCCATGGACTTGCTGGATATAGGCAGTGAGTTAAAGGGTAAGGGGCTTAAAAAGGTTCTTCATAACCAAATCTGAGCTGCGTGACGGTGGGATTTTTTGGGAAAATGCAAGAATTATATTAAATCCATTATTTCCATGAAGTGTTTGTACAAAGTTTGGCTAAGTTTTTTTTATTTATTTATTAATTTATCAGAATTCAGGGTAAGGCACATGTTTAAATAAATATTTTAGAGGACGCTTTATTCCAAAGTGACTTACAAGCCGGGATGAGACATCGTTTAATCGTTTTTGCAATGAATTGCAATTAAAAACATTACAATTAATTAATCATAAGAGCGTCTCAACATCGTCATGGCGACGTTTATCGGAAAAATACATATTATGCCAGTCACCAGAACTTTAGAAAAAGTGGTGCAATATATATAGGGGTAGCACGATGCTTAGTGGTTAGCATGTTCTCCTCTCAGCACTAGGGATTCCCGGTTCGAATCCCAATCTGGGTGGAGTTTCCATGTTCTCCCCGTGTCTGCATGGGTTTTCTCCGGGTTCTCCGGTTTCCTCCTGCAGTCCAAAAACATGGATCAAGGTCAATTGAATTCTCCAAATTGCCCCATATAGAGTGTGTTTGTGTGAGTGAGTGTGTGCCCAGTGATAGATTGGCGTCCTGTCCTGGGGGTATCTGCCCAGCGCCCGAAACGTTCTCCCCTGTATGCGCATTAAATTAAAATATATAGCTTTTGTGTTGTAAAGAATATTTTGTGTTAATATTGTTATATTTTGGATAAAGTTAAGTATTAAGTTATCATAATCATCTTCCCCATATTCCTCTATTAGGGTCATGGGGGGGGGGGGGGTTACACCGAGATACACCGAGGACGGGGCGTCAACCCTTTGCTGGGCGCACACTCATTCACACAGACACACAAGCACCCTCTATATGGGGCAATTTTGGACTGTGGGAGGAAACCGGAGAACCCGGAGGAAACTCGTGCAGACACGGGGAGAACATGGAAACTCCACCCAGATTGGGATTCAAACTGGGAATCCCTAGCACTGAGAGGAGAACATGCTAACCACTAAGCCATCGTGCTGTTAAAGACAATAGTCATCTCATCCCTATTTACAAGCATCCCGAATTGATCAGAACGTTGGGTAGCAATGAGGGTCTTGTCCCAAAGTCCCAAATCTGTAACGTCAGTGAACCTGGGATTTGAACCCTCAACCTTTAGACTGATAGTCCCACTCGCTAACCCCTGAGCTGCCACGCCCAGTTTACTGATAAAAACATTAGTCTTGGATTTTTATTGAGCCTCCTGTGAAAAGTCAGAGCAGCTGAACTACAGCATTTGGATTTTCTTCTGACAAAACAGAAAGTCGATAAATCCTTCAACCTGTCATTTAAAAAGCGCTCAGCTGAGGCACATGGCTGCGCAATACAACTGTTATTGTGAGAGGGTGTCAAGCGTGGAGCAGGTCACCACTGTGAACAAATACCCACTAAGCGATAAAACTGCCTGGGTGTGACAGGTTTAAACGCTCGCAGGTTTAACACAGACCTGTTAAAAAAGCAGTGATCTTGCCATTAAAGGCTAAAGCACTAACCACTTCGGGGGTCCGTGCCCTGCAGAATGGCACAACAGTCAAGCCTTCATGTGATTATTAAAGTCAGAGGGTCACATTCATACAGCTGAAGGTCCAGGTCTGGACAATTACCCAGAGCACCTGTTCAGACGAATAAAAAGGAAGAATTCCTCGCTGAACTGAAGACACTCTGTGACCCCGTAAATAAGAACTGAGCACATGGTACTCAAAACCCATTCTGCTCTGATATCTGGTAACATCATCCATCCATCAATCTAATATCTTCCGCTTTATCCTGTATTAGGGTTGGGGGGGTTCCCCATGCCCATCCAGGGGAGAACGTTTCGGGCGCTGGGCAGATACACCCAGGACAGGGCGCCAATCTACCAAAGGACACACACTCACTCACACAGACACACTCTATATGGGGAGAATTAAATTAATTTTTTTTTTTTTTTTTTTTTAATTATTTTTTTAATTAATTAAATTATATATATTTTTTTCATTCATTCATTCATTATCTCCCGCTTTATCCTCTATTAGGGTCGCGGTTGGGTTCCCCATGCCCATCCAGGGGAGAACGTCTCGGGCGCTGGGCAGATAGACCCAGGACAGGGCGCCAATCCATCACTGGGCACACACTCACTCACACAGACACACTCTAT
>JAFMOC010000017.1:4040000-4137500 GCA_019802505.1 Corydoras sp. C115 | reverse complement strand
CAAACACGAGCATCGCACCCAAACCAAAACATAATATTGTCTATAAAAGGGAAATTGAAAAGGTTTTTTATCACTGTAATGCAAAATGCTAAAGGCAAACACAGCACATTAGCAGAGCAGAGACCTTTGGCACATCAATTGCCTCCCTTCCATCAGACGTGTCTCTCACTGCATCCATCAGCCCTTATTTTAGCAATGTGGCAGGAGATGAAAGGAACTGGAGGCATGCAGCACTGTAATCTTCACAAACGACAAACCAATGCTGTCCATCTGCTACAAGGATCTATTTCCACCAGCAGTTGCAAAGCTCTCAGACGAAATCTGACTTTCAGTTTTGCGTTATTGAACATATTACATGTAACAAACTATGTTTAGTAACCTGCAAATAAAAAATTATCTAATTTAATCTACTTTCTTATGGAGCATTCAGGGCTGGTCCACCTTTTGCAGCTGTACCAGCTTGTACTCATCTAATATCCATCCATTATCTTCAGCTTTATCCTCTCCTCTCCTCCTCTCCTAGGGGAGAACGTTTTGGGCGCTGGGCAAATCCACCCACTCACACACACACACACAGACACACTCTATATGGGGCAATTTGGAGAATTTCATTGACCTTAATCCATGCTTTTTCGACTGTGGGAGGTGTGTCCAAATACTTTTGCACTTAGTGTCCTTACATCATAAATAAATCTCAACTGCTATTTACTGTTGGTTTATGTGATCTGGCACATCAAGTGGCACGGTGGCTTAGTGGTTGGCATGTTCTCTTCTCAACGCTGGTTTTCCCAGTTTGAATCCCAATCTGGGTGGAAGTTTCCATGTTCTCCCCGTGTCCGCGTGGGTTTCCTCTGGGTTCTCCGGTTTCCTCCCACAGTGTAAAAACATGGATCAAGGTCAACTGGAATTCTCCAAATTGCCCCATATAGAGTGTGTTGTGTGAGTGAGTGTGTGCCCAGTGATAGATTGGCGCCCTGTCCTGGGTGTATCTGCCCAGCGCCCGAAACTTTCTCCCCTGGATGGGCATGGGGAACCCCCCCCCCGCGACCCTAGTAGAGGATAAAGCTGAAGATAATGGATGGATGGATGGATTGAATCTATTTGTTTTTTTTTATTTAATTGGCTAAATAAAGACTGTTTTTTGAACAGATACTCTATTTAGTGAATATTTAGTGCATTTCTACTCTTTGGTTTTATTCCGTCACCTTTACACTAGTGTATAAGATCATTATCTGTACCAGCGCAAATCTGCCCCAGTGCACAAAGCCAGGTCCACTGTGGGGTGAGTGTTGGTGTGGAACTTTTTGGCTGGCCTGCACAGATCCCTTAGCTCGACCAACTTAGAATATGATGTCATTAAAGCTTTTGCTGATGTTGACTTGTATGTAGGGACGGCATGGTGGCTTAGTGGTTAGCATGTTCTCCTCTCAGTGCTAGGGATTCCCGGTTTGAATCCCCATCTGGGTAGAGTTTCCAGGTTCTCCCCATGTCCACGTGGGCAGATACACCTGTCCTGGGTGTATCTACCCAGTGCCCGAAATATTCTCCCCTGGATGGGCATTGGGAACCCCTTGGACACCAAAGCATAGGATAACATAGGATAAAGCGGAAGATAATGGATGGATGGATGGACTTATATGTAAATATGTAACATAAAGTGTATTTAAATATGGGAGGTTGTAAATTTTGCTGTTAGAGTGCTCATCAGGTGAAAAGTCCCTGATCCAGAAGAGGGCAGGCACACAGACAAACATATTTACTGACAGAGGCACTTCATTTCCTTCTGTTTACCTGACTCTCATGCCATAATACACGAGGTCATCAGAGCTCCTAGGGGAAATCCAAACAGACACCGGGAGAACATGCAAACATCAATAAGAACAGCTCGAGTTTGAACCCAGCATCCTCATTGTGAGGAGGTAGAACTGCCCATATGGGCTCATGACTGGAGATTTGAAGACCGCGATGTTTTCGCTGTAAAACTATGTGCATGTATAATAGTTTTATCGAGTGCAGCTGCACACAAAGAATAGATGGCTGGGTAATAACTTCGTCTGCGCTTCTTTAGCAAAATGTATCATCTTTCATTGCGCATGCATTTGTGTTCCACACAAAGCTCATCACGCTGTAAGAAAAGAAATGAGATGAGGGACATTAAAGCGAGTTGTTATTTAGGTTTTGAAGTGCTGTTCTGTAATTATGTATGATTACTTGACAAAACGCTGCAATCATCGCTTGTAAGTACAATGCACGAGCCGAAGATAGATGGTTTTCATGCACGGCACATCTCAAAGTATGCAACGAGCAACTATACACGCCAATAAAGGGATGAAAAGGAGCTGTTCACACACTGATGGTGCTGGAGTTGAGGCTGTTTGAGTCAGTGAAGGAGGGGAAATGAGGTTCCTGATACAAACATTCATCAAACGGAAGCATTATTAGTCCCAAAGTTCAACGCTGATTGGGTTATTATCTGTGTGGCTTTAATTAATATATCATCATTTGCATATTTTACGATCCGCTGGTATCCATAGCAAACCATAGCTCGCTGCTGAACTGAAGATCATACCGAAGCGGTCACATTCTTTTTCAGCTCGGCCCGGGTTAAGTGAGATCAGCGGTGCCAACTAGAGGCCACATTAACAGATTGACCTCATGCAGTTATAATTAGGGAGGAATCTGTGATCAGTCACTCGGCGGGGCCAAAAGCCTCATCCTCCTGCCACTTCCGTAGTCTACTGCATGGAAATGGCAGGCTGACTTTTCATTCATCTCGTTGACCCAGATAGCTTTTTATGGCCTTTCGCCGAGTATAATGACTGGGAATGAATTTTCATTAACACTTGTCGCAGATCTCGGAACAAATATGAGGAGAGAAACGAGCAGATCTGGTGACGTGCGTGAAGAAATAAATAAAAATCAGAGCTCTGGAGAACAATTGACAAAATCCATCCATCCATCCATTATCTTTTGCTTTGTCCTCTACTAGGGTCGCAGGGGGTTCACCATTGCCATCCAGGGGAGAACATTTCGGGCGCTGGGCAGATACACCCAGGACAGGACGCCAATCCATCACTGGGCACACACTCACTCACACATACACACTCTATATGGGGCAATTTGGGGAATTCAATTGACGTTGATTCATGTATTTGGACTGTGGGAGGAAACTGGGGAACCCGGAGGAAACCAGCGCGGACACGGGGAGAACATGGAAACTCCACCCAGATTGGGATTTGAACCGGGAATCCCTAGCGCTGAGAGGAGAACATGCCAAACACCAAGCCACCGTGCCGCCATTGACAAAATCTAATACTAATAATAGTAAGTTCACATAGTTCATTCATTCATTATCTTCTGCTTTATCCTCTATTAGGGTCATTGGGGGTTCCCCATTGCCATCCAGGGGAGAACGTTTCGGGCGCTGGGCAGATACACCCAGGACAGGACGCCAATCCATCACTGAGCACACACTCACTCACACAAACACACTCTATATGGGACAATTTGAAGAACTCAATTGACCTTGATCCATGTTTTTGGACTGTGGGAGGAAACCGGAGAACCCGGAGGAAACCAGCGCGGACACGGGGAGAACATGGAAACTACACCCAGATTGGGATTCGAACCGGGAATGCCTAGCGCTGAGAGGAGAACATGCCAACCACCAAGCCACCGTGCCGCCCTTAGTATTAGACAAAATCTAATACTAAATATAGTAAGTTCACATAACATATAAACATATAATAAATATAGTTGTTAGTGGTAGTGTCAGTGTGGAGTGCTGTTAAGTTCTCTTATTGCACAGGGATAGAACTGTTCTTTAGTCTAACAGTCCGTGACGTGATGGATCTGTATTGGTTTCCAGAGGGTAGGAGATCGAACAGGAGAGGTCCAGGGTGGGATGGGTCCTTCAGTATGAAATCTAATGTAACGTGGGGGGAGGTGGAGGTGAAGGGAATTAGCATCGCAGGATTTCACTCACAGCACAGGCTTTTCTGCTGACACGACACATTAACACCATACACATATATAAACATGCTTTGTCCACGTCCCACCAGTCCTGGCGGTCGATGGAATCTCCTTGTGACGGTCCCAGGTTTAAAGAACGCAAATATTGATTGGGCAGAGCCGTGTCCTGGTGCATTAATTAAGCCATTACCGATGGCTCCACCTTCTCCCCTCCACAGTACTCATATCTTTACTATACATCTCCAAGTATTCATTCATTCATTATTTTCCGCATTATCCTATATTAGGGTCACGGGGGGGTTCCCCGTGCCCATCCAGGGGAGAACGTTTCGGGCGCTGGGCAGATACACCCAGGACGGGATGCCAATCTATCACTGGGCACACACTCACTCACTCACACACTCTATATGGGGCAATTTGGAGAACTCAATTGACCTTGATTCATGTTTTTAGACTGTGGGAGGAAACCGGAGAACCCGGAGGAAACCCACGCGGATGGGCATTGGGAAACCCCCCCACCACTGGATGGGCATTGAGGAAACCCCCCACCCCACTCCAAGATTGTAGAAAGGCACCTATAAATAAAATTTATTACTATTATGATTAACATTAAGATAATTATTCCTCCATCAATCCATTATCTTCCGCTTTATCCTCTTTTTTTACTTGGATCGTGACACACACTCAATATGGGGCAATTTGGAGCATTCCATTGACCTTGATCCATGTTTTTGGACTGTGGGAGGAAACCGGAGAACCCGGAGGAAACCCACGTGGACACGGGGAGAACATGGAAACTCCACCCAGATGGGGATTCGAACCGGGAATCCCTAGTGCTGAGAGGAGAACATGCTAACCACTAAGCCACCGTGCCGCCCATCTCCAAGTACTAATGTGTAAATACATTGTATTGGTTTAATAAAGTGTATCTCCACTTCAGCCAAAGTTCTGTATGTTCTACACAGAGAAGGTATCAGGAACAAACACGGGAACTTAAAACGGGATGGTAGGACTTGCTCCAGACTGTGATGTATGATTGATGCCTCAGCCTGGGAGACCTTAAAGAACTACAAGGGTTTGGGTCTCATGAAGGTAATGGAAAGAGATATTATTCCATCCCAAACACCCTGCCTTCAGGGGCACTTAGGGCCACTAATGAGTCTTGATTGCATAATTCAAAAATTAAGTACAGAAAATACATCACTGCCCTCGTTCTCATTCTCTCCGAGCTATGCGACTTGTGAGAACATAATACCTACATCTTAGGAGCTTAGCCTAAGCAGGCCTGCCAGCGCGGATTTATGCAAGATGCAGCAATATGTTTATTTGTATATTCTCCAGGTCCAAAATTCCCCCCTTTAAAATCACATTATCCAGACTTTAAGGAACAGGGTTAACGGTTCAATGGTAACATGGTGCCTTTGATTAACAAGTCTTCAGAATCACTAATGAACATGCAGTCACTCCAGCGGTGGGATTATGTAGGATTTGCATCATGTGACACATATGAAAAAGATTAGGAATGGGTTTGGCACAGGTAGGATGTTTTGGAGGCAAATTTAGAGATTTTGGTGGTTTGCACCTCGTTCTATATGTTTCATTGTCTGCTGAGATTACGTTGTTGCATGAACCATCTGTTCACCTTGAAAGTTTTTTGGCTGTAAAAACAGATTACATAGAAGTACCAATGAAAGCGTCTAGAACTGGCACCTGGCGCCCAAATCATACATTGTTTATAGAGAAGCCTGAATGATTGTCTTTGCACGTTGTCTTACAATGTGGTATTGTGTTGATTGATGTCTTATGTAGAACCTCAGTCCTGCGGAACGTTGTTTCATTTTACAATTGTATAATTGAAAGAATGGATCATGCTTATTGCTCACAAAAAAAAAAAAAATTGGCCGTCAATCAGATGTTGCCGTCTCTGACTTAAAAGATAAATGCTTTTTAAGACGAACAAGGTGACGAAATATACTTTTGTTTTTTGCTTCAGTAAATAAATAAATAAATTAATTTAAAGTAAATAAACCCTGCTTTGTGGCTTAGTGGTTAGCATGTTCTCTTCTCAGAGCTAGGGATTCCCGGTTCGAATCCCCATCTGGGTGGAGTTTCCATGTTCTCCCCGTGTCCGCATGGGTTTCCTCCGGGTTCTCCGGTTTCCTCCCACAGTCCAAAAACATGGAACAAGTCAATTGAGTTCTCCAAATTGCCCCATGTAGAGTGTGTTTGTGTGAGTGAGTGAGTGAGTGAGTGTGTGCCCAGTGATAGATTGGCGCCCTGTCCTGAGTGTATCTGCCCAGCACCCGAAATGTTCTCCCCTGGATGGGCATGGGGAACCCCCCCCCGCGACCCTAATATAGGATAAAGAGGAAGATAATGGATGGATGGATAAATAAACCCTTGATGAACCCTCGTGGGGGAGGTTTGGGGGTCATTGGTGCTGGGCAGGTAGACCACAATCACTGGGCATACACTCACTCACAGCCACATACACTACATGGGACAATTTAGGTAAAGGCAATATAAAGCAGTGAATTCACCTTGAATGTATGTTTTTGGATTCTGGGATGAAACTGGACGACCCAGAAAAAAAAAAATTTGGAACATGGAAACTCCATCCAATTTGGGATTCGAACCTGGATCCCCAGCACTGAGAGACACTGCACTGCTAACCACCCTGCTGCCCTGAATAAATGCATTAATGCACAAGTTATGTCATGAGCAAACGGTCCATCTAGCAAAAAAAGCCTCAATTGTTCCACATATTCCATCTCTCACAATCCAGATGAAAGCTGAAGCACCTTCGCTGTCAGACCTCCCCTCCCCCCCATCAATAAGACATCACAGCTCCATTTCCCCAGACGCGAAAAAGCACCCGAACAGAACCAGTCATTTTCATGTCATTTTTCACATCCATGCTTCAACACATCCGCTGCCAAACTCAAAAGCCTGCTCTACAACCCCCAGTCAATGTTTGAATTCATTTCCAAAAGGGAGTTGATGGGGTGTCGAGGATGGATGAGGTGTGTGTGGGTGTCAGCTATTAGCATCCCAAGGGTACAAAGCAGACTCGCAGGCTAAAAACGGGCGGCGCTCAAAACACAGACAGTGATGTGCTTCTCAAGGATGTGTCAGATTTCAGACGATCAAACGAATACCACAGTTTACAATCCACAGGGTGTTTTTAATAATGAGAAGGATTATTTACTACCAATCATGTAATAATAAAATAAGTTAATGGTAAAATGCAATAACCACTAAGATGTGTGTGTGGGTGTGTGTGTGTGTATGTGGGTGAGAGAGAGAGAGAAAGAAATGCTGTGCAAAACACAGGCTTCATGGCGAGCCCTCATTCTGCCTTCTTGTACACATGATATCCAATAGAAGGAAATGAGAAACCCTTCAGTGCTTTATTCTGTGGATCGATGATGCTGTCCACCCACAGTGCTAATAAGGGTCAGGCTGAGCCGGACAGCAAGAATAAAACCTTAAATGTTCCGACAGAATTCGAAAAAGAGCATAGAAAGAGTCCTATTGGTAAAGAAAAGTTTGGTACTGGAGCCAACATTCTACCACTTTGCTTATTATTAATTAAGCTGATCAATCTTATAATCTATTATTAATCTGGGCAGCATAGTGGCATAGTTGTTATCACAGCCACCTCTCAGCACAATGGATCCAGGTTCGAATCCCAATCTGGGTGGAGTTTCCATGTTCTCAAGTCTGTGTGGGTTTTCTTCAGGTCTCTCGGTTTCCTCCCACAGTCCAAAAACATGGATTCAAGGTAAATTAACTAGTAAGTGTTTAATTGTATTTATACAGCACAGTTCCAAGACAAGCTGCAAAGTGCTTTACAATAGATATAAATACAATACATAAGAGAAGCTGGGTGGCATGGTGATTTAGTGGTTAGCATGTTCTCCTCTCAGCGTTAGGGATTCCCTGTTCGAATCACAATCTGGGTGGAGTTTCCATGTTCTCCCCGTGTCCGAGTGGGTTTCCTCCGGGTTCTCTGGTTTCCTCCCACAGTCCAAAAACATGGATCAAGGTCAACAAAATTCTCCAAATTGCCCCATATAGAGTGTGTCTGTGTGAGTGAGTGTGTGCCTAGTGATAGATTGGCGCCCTGTCCTGGGTGTATCTGCCCAGCATCTGAAACGTTCAACCCCCACCCCCACCCCCCCGCAACCATAGTAGAGGATAAAGCAGAAGATCATGGATAATGAGATAAATTAATCCGGCCTATATTTAAATACCATTATTAATTTAGCAGTTCACTGAAAGTGAAAACTGCCAAACAATTACCTTCCTGAGAGACACACTGGCTTCGTTTTTCCCAATTTGCAACAATGAAACGTTCTAAAAATGGTCCACGGATGTTCTACCTGCTCTGCTGCACGGCACCGGTACCAACATGGATGTGTTTCATGAGAAGAGTATGACAACTCCAATCACTTCCAGAGCTTCACCTTGAAGTGAGCTGTAAGCTCCCACAGTCGTTAATCGATTTAGTTGCTTTCAAGCTCTTCCAGACCTTCTATTCAGTCGAGGGAGTATTTTAAATTGCTCTCCCTTCCTGACAATCGCATGAAACTAAGGGCAAAAATCAATCCCTGACCGGCATTACAGTAAAACTACTTGTGTCACTGAACTGTTCAAGATGAAACCTGATCCATAATTGAATATGACTTTTAAACAGCAACACAAGCTTCCCACCTCCCCCATCAGAGAACATGATGGACGCAATTATGACGCTGACTTAAAAAGCGTTTACTCATCAAAAGGTGCCATGAACCAAGAGGAAACCTACACAAACACAGGAAAAACATGGACACGGTCAATTGAATACTCCAAATTGCCCCATATAAAGTGTGTTTAAGTGTGTCTGTGTGTGCCCAGTGATAAATTGCCGTCCCGTCCTGGGTGTATCTACCCAGTGCCCTAAGGGATTTCCCCTGGATGGGCATCGGGAAACCCCCCCACCCCTGGATGGGCATTGGGGAAACCCCCCCACCCCACTCCAAGAGTGTAGAAAGACACCTATAAATAAAATTTATTACTATTATGATTAACATTAAGATTTTTATTCCTCCATCAATCCATTATCTTCCGCTTTATCCTCTATTTGGATCGTGGCACACACTCAATATGGGGCAATTTGGAGAATTCAATTGATTCATGTTTTTACACTGTGGGAGGAAACCGGAGAACCCGGAAGAAACCCACACGGACATGGGGAGAACTTGGAAACTCCACCCAGATTGGGATTCAAACCTGGAACCTCTAGCGCTGAGAGAAGAACATGCCAACCACTATGCTACCGTGCTGCCCTAAGATCATCATCATTATTATTATTATTATTATTATTCATTCATTCATTATCTCCCGCTTTATCCTCTATTAGGGTCGCGGTGGGGTTCCCCATGCCCATCCAGGGGAGAACGTCTCGGGCGCTGGGCAGATAGACCCAGGACAGGGCGCCAATCCATCGCTGGGCACACACTCACGCACACATACACACTCTATATGGGGCAATTTTTGAGAATTCAATTGACTTGATCCATGTTTTTGGACTGTGGGAGGAAACCGGAGAACCCGGAGGAAACCCACGCAGACACGGGGAGAACATGGAAACTCCGCCCAGTTGGGGATTCGAACCGGGAATCCCTAGCGCTGAGAGGAGAACGTGCTAACCACTAAGCCACCATGCCGCCTCTATTATTATTATTATTATTATGATTATTATATACAGTTTTAAACACTTTAAAAACATTTATTTCTTACTTACTCGAGTCATTCCTCCATTTCCAGCTGAAGGCACGCTGACAGAAAGGGCACCACATGCAATTTCCAGCCAAGAACCTCCACCTCCTTTTTCCATCAATGGCCAAATTATTTAAAAGCCTTTAAAAGGTTGGAAAATGATCTGTTCCAAGCGCCGCAAAATACTTCAGAGTAGCCAATACACTCAGAAGAAAATAAACCCAGAGGAAACACATCAGCCACATGGTACAGTGCAGCTCCCACAGCCCATTACAGACGAGTCGAGCTAATGAAACAGAAATATGCTCCAACCACACTGCAATAACCGCACCAGCACAACAAAGAACAAAAATCACCTGGTTAATCATGTACCGCATGCACAGACTGAACACAGAGCCACAACATCCCCATCCACCCAGCTGGAGCCGTGCGAAAACCCAATCTGTCAGCGGACACATTGGTAATGTGTCTCTGGTTTTAATGTGCAGACATTGTTAGGCTCTCTTGGAAAATTAAGGGCCTCGTTGGTATTTCGAGGGGTACGATGTTCACCAGGGCTGCACTTGCTTGGGTAATTTTATATACTGCTTGAGAGCACGTTCCATACAGGTAAAAGTACTGAGATACCTGCACACTACACGTAAAGGAGACTTTATTACTCTCCCAGCTATAACAACTTGTATTATGTTAGAAAGACTTTCTATTATAACCATTTAAAGCATGTCTGTGGTAATGCTGCCCATTTCTACACATAATCCAAGATATGTGAGAACAACGGAACCTGATATACAATATAGTTTATTATATATATATATACACATATATATACACATACATATATACATACATATATACACATATATATCATAATATACACACACACATATATACAAGTATAACGAAATTAAGGTGCCATACTCTTCGGTGTCACACAATAAAATTTAACACTATAACACCATCATTTACAATTTACAAATCAGAAAATCAAATTACTTTATTGTCATATAGCTGTACAAAACTGAGTGAAAGTATTTGTATATTGCACGTTTTTCTTTTATATTGTACGTTCAAAACTAAATATATATATATATATATATATACACTATCATATATACATATATATATATATATATATTTGAATTATAATTATATTTATATTTGGAATTAGTGTATAAATATCACCGTAATAATCTATAATATATATTATGTATATATATATAGATATAGATATAAACATATATATATATATATTGACGTTCCAAATATGTTTGATTGGTGCGGCACGGTGGCTTAGTGCTTATATCTCAGCACTATATAATCCCCATCTATGGAGTTTCCATGTTCTCCCCGTGTATATGGGTTTCCTCCGGGTATCCCGATTTCCTCCCACAGTCCAAAAACATGGATCAAGTCAATTGAGTTCCCCAAATTGCCCCATATAGATATGTATCGTGCGTGTCTGTGTGATAGTGTGTGCCCATATAGATTGGCACCCTGTCCTGGGTGTATCTGCCCAGCACCCGAAACGTTCTCCCCTGGATATGGGGAACCCCACCGCGACCCTAGTAGAGGATAAAGCGACAGATAATGAATGAATGAATGAATGAATGAATGAATGTTTGATGGGGTTGTGGTCGGGGTTTGTAGTTTCTTTTATACCAAATTCATCCGTCCCTGCATTTATGGGCCACGAAATTTAAAAGCATACAAAATTTACATCTATGTGATTAATTGTATTTTTTAATCAATTTAATTAATAACAGGTGTGTCCGAATACATTTTTCTGTATTTTTACATTTAAGCCCTTGAAATATAATCACAGTTGGCATGAGGTCCAATAATTAGCACTAGAAAACATATTTGCGTACCGAAATGTACATCTGCTTTTGAGAATGTATGAAGTGTAGGTCTGTAAACGAATTAAACTGCATTCAAATCCTAATTCATCTGAAGAAACACTCCATTCTAAATCTGAAGGAGAAGAGTAGCAGTGTGGAATCACACGACTGAGGGTTTATCTGCACTCAGACACAATGTCACATCAGGAAACGCATTTTTCTCTTAAAGGTCAGTCCAAACTCACTCAGACGTTCGGAGATAAAACAGAGGGATTTTTTTTACCTGCAGCCAGATGACTGAGTACTAAACTTAATATGGATACAGCAGACACATTCCACCTACAAAAGCTTCCAACTCGGTTCTCTGCTTTTTAAAATGCTTTTTACTAGATTTGTGGCTTATTTTGCCCCTTCATCATCAAATGGCTCACAATCTCTGTTCTAATACATTCCAAAAGTGTTAGAAGTTTTTCTACAGAAATATGTCTGTATATACGGCAATGGAGCTGAATAAAACTCCTAGAATCAATAATTTAGATGCAGAAGTACTACGTTTGTCCATATTGTGTATGTCATAACTATATATAAACCTATATTAATGCAAAAAGGCATGAGAGAGCGTGAATTATTGGGAATAAATCAGGGGAAAGAAGGTCCAAGGCATAGCGGAGTAAAGTTACACCTCTTTTCCATGATTTACTAACAATAATGCACAACCTCAAGTGACATTGCTATTATAAAACACGGCTTAATGCATAAATGCGTTTATTTAAATCAAAGCAATTAATAAATTGGTCTTCCTCATTGTAATCTAGTCCGTTTTTCAAAAATGAATATTGTTGCCGGGCGGCAAGGTGGCTTAGTGGTTAGCACCTTCGCCTCTCAGCGCTAGGGATTCCTGGTTCGAATCCCCATCTGGGTGAAGTTTCCATGTTCTCCCCGTGTCTGCGTGGGTTTCCTCCGGGTTCTCCGGTTTCCTCCCACAGTCCAAAAACATGGATCAAGTCAATTGAATTCTCAAAAAATTGCCCCATATAGAGTGTGTCTGTGTGAGTGAGTGTGTGCCCAGCGATGGATTGGCGCCCTGTCCTGGGTCTATCTGCCCGGCGCCCGAGAAGTTCTCCCCTGGATGGGCATGGGGAACCCCACCGCGACCCTAATAGAGGATAAAGCGAGAGATAATGAATGAATGAATGAATATTGTTGCCAAGCAACAGGATACCGTAGTTATGTTTGGTGCTCATCAGAAATTTGTTCACTCTTTATATTAAACTATATTTCCATTTATGGTATATGATACACAAGGTTTGATTCATAAATGTGTTGATTAAAAGCATAAAAGTTGCTTTTTTAAAACTGGTCTTCGTTCGCTGATTGACAGGTTTCCGTCTTCTCGAACAATCAAATACTGCCATCTAGTGACCAAATTACAGTACACAGTTTCTAAAAAAACATCAGAAAAGTAATGTATTGTATATCATGCATTGATACAAATGTGAAGAGTTCAGAGGTGAGTCTTGTTGTCAATAATGTCACGGCTGGGCAACCGGCTCTCAGCCAATCCGATTTAAGGACTGGAAGGACTTTAAGGACTTTTATAAAAAGCTAATAATTACATGCTGGACAGCACATGACATTATGGCCCCTCAACAGGTCACCATAACCAGCTAGCCTCACCGTCTGAATCTGAAGACCTGTTACGCTGATGTCATTGACTCATTGACCAAAACAAATCAGTAACTAAACACCCCCCGACGATTTCCACAGTACCAGTTCCCATCCACCCAGCGAATTGTAAATCATGGCGGCACGTCAGCCTGCCATCTAATTCCCCCCTGTTCTGCTGAAGAAAATTAAAGTCTAGCTAGTGCTGATTTATGACACCGAGCATGGAGCAGGTTGGGGTTGGAGCGTTCAAGCGTTCTGGAGAGCTCTTCCTTGTCATTAGGTATAATTAAGCTGCCAGCCGTGTCACCCCTGGGCCCGCGTTTGTGCTCGGCCATACGGCATTAAGATGAAGTGGGGCCCATATTTCAATCTGTCTCCTACCTGCTTCATCCAAGCAAGCTGGAAATGAACCTCTTGTATTCAAACCACAGTTATTAAGGTCACAAGAGGTCTGCGTGGCTCAATTACGCTTCTTCACGGTGCGCACTTAAAAACAGAAACGCATTTGCATTGCAAACAAATAGACACAGGTTTGACATGTGTTTGCTTTGCTAAATACATAATGGTTTTGTGTTCAGTTCTGTTTTTATGAGACTTGATGACTTTGTAATGACATCAGTCGGACAAAATGACATTAATTATGTGTTCTGCTAAACAAATAAGTTCTATTTAGGAATTATATATAAATAAATAAATGACAGGGTGGCTTAGTGGTTAGCATGTTCTCCTCTAGGGGTTCCCGGTTTGAATCCCAATCTGGATGGAGTTTCCATGTTCTCCCCGTGATTTCGGTTTCCTCCCACAGTCCAAACACATTGATCAAGGTCAACTGAATTCCCAAATTGCACCATATAGATTGGCGCCCTGTCCTGGGTGCATTTGCCCAGCACCCAAACGTTCTCCTCTGGATGGACATTAAACTATGTTCTATTGTGACTCTATGGAACAACCTTGCTGCCACTGTTGGACTTTTAAACTGTTCTATAGTGACTCTAGGGAATTACCAGGCTGCCACTTTTGGCCATTAAACTATGTTCTATTGTGACTCTAGGGAACAACCTTGCTGCCACTGTTGGGCCATTAAACTATGTTCTATAGTGACTCTAGGGAATTACCTGGCTGCCACTGTTGGGCCATTAAACTATGTTCTATAGTGACTCTAGTAAACTAACTTGTTGCCTCTGTTGGACTCATAAACTATGTTCTATAGTGACTGTAGGGAACTACCTTGCTGCCACTGTTGGACCATGGAACATGTTGCATTTGTTTAAATTACAGCTTTAGACCCTCATCTCCAACTGGAATTACTCATTTGCACAATGCATATTGGCTTTTTAATGATTAAAAAAAATTACTTTAGCTTCAATGGTTAAAAATAAACAAACCACAATGACAACACAACAACAAAAAACTGATGACTTTAGACTTTGCAATTAAAGCCTGGATGCAGTCACAGCTCTGGTGCAGACAGACAAACTGAAGGCAGGATTTACTCTAGAAGCTAGTCTGTTTTGCTAAGAGCACATGGTGGCTGCCGCACGGTCGCCTCCAACAAAGCTCTTTCCACACAAGCAGTAGACGAAAGATTGACAAACAAACAGATGGTGGGGGAACCAGAGAAGGGGCACACGTTTTCCACCTCCCATTCTTTGTTCAGTGCAGCATTTCTTCAGCCAGCACGGAATATTCCCAAAGCAAGGCTAAAGTATTGAGCCAGAACCAGTCCAGGCTCAATGTGCTTACTGTTCCATTCCGAATGAGAAATTGATTCTTCTCAAAGGAAGCAACCACCGAGGTGTCTATCTTAATGCTAAAGGAGAACAGTGAATCAATTCACTGCCCGTTCCAGTTAAAAATCCTGACAAACTCACAGTCTGGCTGACCGTATTTTCAGTGATTGACAGACAGCATGGAAAAAAAACCATGATGGCTGGATGAAAATACTCTATATGGACAAGAGCATTCAGGAAGCTTCAGGTTGCTTCCCTTGTGCAGCCGAAGTAGTTTTAATTCATCCTGTAATGACGTTCCAAAAGATTTAGGACCAGAAATCTTAACTCACAATCTTACAAATCACAAAAGTAAAATTTTCTATAATGCAGATGGGTGCTTAGTCTTATACAACAAGTATTTACCATTAATTACCCCAGGACGGGCGGCACGGTGGCTTAGTGGTTAGCACGTTCTCCTCTCAGCACTAGGGATTCCCAGTTCAAATCCCCATCTGGGTGGAGTTTCCATGTTCTCCCCGTGTCCACGTGGGTTTCCTCCGGGTTCTCCGGTTTCCTCCCACAGTCCAAAAACATGGATTAAGTCAATTGAATTCTTCAAATTCCCCCATATAGAGTGTGTGTCTGTGTGAGTGAGTGTGTGCCCAGCGATGGATTGGCGTCCTGTCCTGGGTGTATCTGCCCAGCGCCCGAAACGTTCTCTCCTGGATGGGCATCGGGAAACCCCCACAACCCTAATATAGGATAAAGTGGAACATAATGAATGAATGAATAACACAGGACACAGGATGGACATGCAAACTACACATAAAACTATATGTTTGGCTCATCTGGGTATTAAAACCAGGTCTGTCAGTGCTGCGAATTCCAGTTTCCAATACAATTTGATGCCACATTGATAATTTAGCCACTTAAAATTTGCCCTAGACCATCCATCCATCCATTCATTATCTTCCGCTCTATCCTCTACTAGGGTGGCGGGGGGGGGGGGGGGTTCCCATGCCCATCCAGGGAAGAAATTTTCGGGCACTGGGCAGATACACCCAGGACAGGGCGCCAATCTATCACTGGGCACACACTCACTCATATAGACACACACAAACACACTCTATATGGGGCCATTTCCAGAATTCAATTGACCTTGATCCATGTTTTTGGACTGTAAGAGCAAACTGGAGAACCCGGAGGAAACCCACGCAGACACGGGGAGAACATGGGTACTCCACCCAGATTGGGATATGAACTGGGAGTCCCTAGCGCTGAGAGGAGAACATGCTAACCACCAAGCCACCATGCCGCCTGCCTTAGATAAGTAGATGTTAAATGATTACAGAGGTGGCCACACATCAAATCATTACTCATTTAGACAAACCAAACGTTTTCAGATTATGTCTCCAATTGTCTTTTTTATAAACTTGGGCTCAAATTCAGATTCATACTTAAATAAAGCACCACACTCTTTTATTGAGGTAACATTACATGTCTTAATAAATCTTAATATATTATAGATCTACACCAACCCCCAACCTTCTTCTCTGTTCAGTCATCAGAAGATGAACACCAATAAATAAAGTTATTATTTAACCTGAACCAATGAGATAAAAGCAGCAGCAGCCAATAGATTTGTTTATGCCATTAATGAACCAGCCGGAGGCAAAAGATCCCTAATACGCTGCTTACTGCTGCTTGTACAATATTTGCATGTCAGATTACCCATGGGTCAGTGTGTTCCACTTGAATACCAAAGAGAGCTAGTCAGCGGCCCAATCTCAGTCTTTCCCTTCGATCACATCATCGTCATAACTGCGCCTCACACAGCTCAGAGGAGCCGAGATACCCAAAGCACCAGCAATCCAATTTATACCAAATGTCTTGAGATATGAAATCATTCTGATTATTCATGCTTATAATTTCAACAGCGATAAGGTAAAATAATCTGTTTGGAAGATTTTAAAATGGTAACACTCATAAACCACATCCTGTTTCCTCACACGCTCAACAACACAGGCATGTCAGGTGAAATAAAGATGAAAAATTGTCTCCAAGTGTAATGGTGTGCATAAATGTGTTTGTTAGGCCTGCGATGGCCTAACATTTCTTTAAATAAGCACTGTGTCAGTTTCCCAAACCCTCCTCCTTAACCAATTATACATCTTCAAATTCATGCTATATAGGTTTACGGGTGGCAGAGGGTGGGGGGTGTTCAGTCCCATTCAGGGGGCAAGTTTCGGGCGCTGGGCAGATGCACCAAGGACAGGGCGCCAATCCATCGCTGGGCACACACTCACTCACACACTGTACAGGGGCTGCCAATTCACACTGAGTCCATGTTTTTGGACTGTGGCATGAAACCAAAGGTCCTACAAAAAAATCTATACAGACACATGGAGAACATAGAGACCACCCTGATTAGAATTCAAACCTGGACCCCAGTGCTGAGAGGCAACAACACGACCGTACCGCCCCATCACTTACCCATACAGTAAGACATAGACAATTTGAATTTTATCATGTATATATAGATTTCTAATTCTATTTAAAATTTTCATAGTTTTTTAAATCTCTTCTAATAAGGAGAATCTGAATTTCCCCATTTTGGGACAAATAAAAGTTTATCTTATCTAATCTTATTACATCCTAAACAAAAACCAAGTCTTAAATCGAACGTTGTGCAGTTACAGCTTATTAAAATGTATTTTAAAAGTTTAAAGTATTTTAAAGTCTAATTTCGTCAGTATGTATGACAGATATAGCAAAATCTATTATAACACAGATTTGTGATCTGAACTTGCTGCTTGTCAAAGTGTAAATGCGGTGTATTAATGAGGTCTCTCTCTCTCAGGTATTCAAACCACAAACCCTTTTTCTTCTTTCTTTCTTCTTTGGTTTTAAACAATTAGCAGATGCATCTATTTGGCTAAGGCTGTGATAAGATTTCCTCGCTTTATTACTATTTACAGCAATAAACACTATTTGGAGCATATCTAATATCTGATTCTGGTTAAGAGAGTGAGAAGTGTCTGTCATGTGGTGACCGGTGATCTATAAGGGGTATTTTCCCCTTATTTATTCAGAGACCTTAATCAGTGTCTCAGAAACTCTTTATTAAAAAAAAAGTTGTGTCAGTGTATTAAGCCATGGATTGGCGCCCTGTCCTGAGCAGCCGGAGCATTCTCCCAGAGTGGGCATGGGGAACCCCCCCATGACCCTATGTGACGTCAGTTGGAACCCGAGACTAAAGCTAGAACAATAAAGAAATTTTATCCCAGTGCCATGAGACAAAAATATAAATAATAATAATTTTAATAATATATGATTGATTCTTCATTTGATCAAATCATAAACCCTTAAAATGGTAAACAGCATTTTTATTTTTTGTTTATGAGGGATTGTAGTAGTTGTGGCAACCATTGTTTCGATTGCACAAAGACCAACTAATATAAGGATCTGTAATCATATTCTGTTGATTCCATATTGTACCCACTGAACACTGAAAAGCTTCAAGACTTGCTTGAGCAGAAAGTGCCCCCAAAAGATGTGTGCTGAAGTTTTTACCATTCATCTTATTAAACATTGATAATTCATAGGTAATCTTTCATTTGACGCTACCTGATGAATCTTTTATTGAAGAAAATATGACGTTCTATTTCAGGCTGTACATGATGGATAACGACTTCGTGCTTCTGTTATATGTGTAATTAATCGCACAACGTTGCTACTTTGGGCTAAAGTTTTAATATTTCACCAGCATTCATCTATTATAGATAAGAACCAAGTGTCAGAGACCAGCAGTGTCTGTGATCCCCAGTTTAGATTTCCTGCTATTTAGGTTTTTGTGTAATGAGCTATAATAACAAATTTCACGATTTATATAACAGAAATCTTTTTTTTTGTGCTTGACAGCAAGTTGAGAGTTTAAATGTTGGAGCTTATAGAGAGTTAAAACGTTGAGCTGTGAGTGACTCATGATGCAGCATGTCTCTCACTTGAGCATTCAGTACTTGTTTTTTTTAGGTGCGTGATGCGTCAGGTGACTGCCTGAGCTGGGTATGGTTATGGATCTTAATTAAGCCTTTAAAACCTCAATATTATTTAGAAAAATCAATTTCTATTAAACTAAAAGGAACAAGTCGCACCTAATATTAAATAGATGCTTCCAGCATCATCAGCACCTCTGTTAAGTCATCTGCATAATGGATTGAAAGGTTGGCCCTCAGGTTGTAAGCTGTGCAAACACACAAGACGCATTAATCTCAGAGAACGTATTGTATAAAATAGGGTATTAAGAGGATGTCAATATGACTGATGTATATTGTTTACAAATATATCTCATGGTGTTAATTTACTAAATGTAATACTTTCCTCTTTGGAACTTTATGGTACAGAGAAATAGTTTTGAAAAGCTGAAATGTTGTTGCAGGGTTGAGAAACATGAGTTTAGAAACGTGAGATGAATCGATGTCGGTCTGAAGACACTGGTGAAATCATCAGCTGATGTTATCACCACTGATGATGCAAAAAAAAAAAAAAAAAAAAAATGCTGGATGAGAAAAGGTGCAGTTCTATTGAGTGTATATGGTTCTAACACACTAGATAGGATTGTGATTCGTTTCTGATACCATGTAGCAGATCAGAAGAACATTATGAAGGTTTGTCTTTATTCAACTTCATTCTTTAAAAATAATAATAATAAATACATAGGGGCTCTGGGGATCTAGGTTGGTATATATATATATAACACACTCACATATAGAGTTAGGTAGATAGACAGATAGTATAAAAGTTTCATTATAAAACACCCCGTAAACATAAAACATTTACACATAAATAGATAACACAATGCCCCTTTAATTAATCAATTAGTCCTGTAAGTGACTGTTGAAATTATATACATACATGTAACATACATCCACACTCATGACATATTTGCTGCATTTACAAGAAACATCACTTCACCCCGGTTGGATTTTATTGTGGTATAAATTTAGGATTGTGTTTTTCTTTTTGAAGAATGTGGATATACACATGATATAGATCAGTACTATATACAGTATATACAGTACTATGCTTAGTGTTAGTGAGCATTCATGTTAAGATGCTCGACTGAACAGGCCTGAGATAAAGCAGCTAAATGAAACACCTAAATGCAATGTGGTGCGTCTTTATACTTTTGTCCATATAGTGCATTTCCCAGATTGTGGCTCTGTGTGCCTGCAGCTATAACAAATTTTCTTGCCGAGTAATGCCAAATCCCTGCTCAACCCCTGGAGAGCGTGCTTTTTGCTGGTTCAACTAAAGCTACCTTGTATTCAGCACATCAGCAAACTTTCACCAAACAATAAAGCCAAATAGTGCCGAGAACTTAAGAGCATTTAACGATTCGTATGAGATAAACAAAGCAAAATCCAAAGTTGAATTGACTATGACTTTTATTAGCTAACCCCCTGAACTTAACGTCCCTAAAGTCACTGAAAAGCTCTGCTACATCTCTTTAGTATCTGTCAGGAGCCAGGACAGTATTCTAGGGGACTGCTGGAGAAGCTACTTTTCAGAGGGATCAACCCTCTCTCTTCCCCTCGCTCTCATTACCCAGATGCACAGAGGCCACTGAGGGCAGTCAAAGTGTCCCTGAGGTGGTTTCAGGGGATGATTACATTTCTCTAAGGACCTGCCAGATAAGGGTGAATGGGTGAGGAAGGCAAGAGTAAAGTAGGGACTATTGTAAAACTCCTAATGGTTCCAGTGAAGCCTGGCTGTCGAGGGTCGCTGGTGCACAGCATCATACTCCCGATGATCAAGCTAATCATCTGACATGCTGCTGAAGCAACAGCTCCTTATTTTCCCGACAGTGTGTGTCCTGTCAACAGTTACCGGCCTCGAGTGAGATATCGAATTCTAAATCAGGCAAGAGAACTGGGTAACTCTCATGAACTTACATGGACCCTGTAAAAGCTGAAGAGCAGATCATTGACAGAATGAAAATCCAAAAACACAGCCAATATTAGACTAATTAACTTCAAAAAAGTGAAATCAATTGAAAATATTCTGGGAACATGCCGATAAACGGATAAAGTACAATCAATACAATTTCAAGAATCCAACAAGCGATCAAGCACAAGTGTTAAGTCATTAAGTTAATGAAGCAGAGCAATCAGACATGAGACATTCTCAAAAATAATGATGCCCTCAAAACACCATTAAGTCATCTTCAAAGCCACTTAATGTCAATCAAGCAAAGAAGTCTCAATACTGAATAACAAACACTGTTTTTCAGTGTTTCTTTCATTTTGCAACTTTTTTTAAACTGAATCTATCTTATAACTTTAACATTTACATTTAGCAGACGCTTTTATCCGAAGCGACTTATAAATGAGAACACCACCAGTCAGTAGTTATGCAGAAAACCAGCTACATTGTAGAATTACATAATTTCTTTCTAACAAAAGGTGACTGTTAACAAGACTCGTCTTCAGTAGTTTTTTAAAAATGAATAAAATAATAAGAAAAAAATTATTTCTTTCACAAAGTTCTTAATCATGATTTTAAAAAGTGTGAATGAATCACTGCACAGAAATTAGTGTCATTAATAATGTCATTGTTCGATATTTTTGTGTCATAAAATGGGCTTAGTGGTTAGCACGTTCGCCTCTCAGCACTAGGGATTCCCGGTTCGAATCCCCATCTGGGTGAAGTTTCCATGTTCTCCCCGTGTCCACGTGAGTTTCCTCCGGGTTCTCCGGTTTCCTCCCACAGTCCAAAAACATGGATCAAGTCAATTGAATTCTCCAAATTGCCCCATATGTGTGTGTCTGTGTGAGTGAGTGTGTGCCCAGCGATGGATTGGCACCCTGCCCTGGGTCTATCTGCCCAGCGCCCGAGACGTTCTCCCCTGGATGGGCATGGGGAACCCCACCGCGACCCTAATAGAGGATAAAGCGGGAGATAATGAATGAATGAAAATGAGCTTTTTAAAAAAAAAAACATTGGGTCTCAGGGCACAAAACTGGATCCATAAAAGTAAGTTTGCTGTGAAACTTGAATGGCCTGCACAAAGCTCTGATGTCAAGACCATTAAAACCCTGAACTAGATTGGCAGTTGCCAGCCAGGTCCTCTTATTCATCGAGTGCCTGACCTCACAAATGCATAACCAGTCAAAGAGTTTGACAAGCACACTGCAAAATCTCACACAAAATGTTCAAGGAACGGTGAAATGCTGCCAGAGACTTGAGATGACCCAATACATTTTGTCCACATTGTATATTACTAATAAAAATGATTTCAGAAACCTCGTACTGTCTACAGAAAATAAATAAATCGACAAAGCCATGAGAAAGCTTTGACATAATTCCGAGCTGTGTCAGCAGCCATTGGCCATTTGTGAGGTCACACTCTGATCTTAATCTGAAAGCCCTGGCTCAAAATCTCCATTTAAATTCACGTTCGAGGCGCTTGAGGTATGCAGATCAGTTTTTTCTACACTAAAGCCAAATATATGGTAACGAATCTTGCTTTGTGCACAGACACACAGTCATTACACAGAAGAAGGCCTTCCCTAAAATGTCCCCATAAAGATGTTTATGCAGGGCTTAACCCCAAAAATAGAAAAACAGGATGTAGGGGAAAATAATACAATGTTTACAATTATAGTTTAAAGGAATATTGCGATGCTAAGGTAATATTTAGAATGAAACAGCAGCATCTAGACTAAAAGTAGGACAGTTATAATAATCCTCAATATTTCACTTTGATAGTTGTGCCAGCAAGAAGAGAGCGATGAATCAGTTTTCCGAAATCCTGCTGTGTCCGGGTGTGTGTCCATGCACACACACACGTATATGTATATGTATATATATATATATATATATATATATATATATATATATATATATATATATATATATATATATATATATATATACACACACACACATACATACATATAAATGTAATGTATAACATAAAATCATTTTGTTTGGTTAGATTGTGGTTAGTTTAGTAGTATTTATGGTTAAGGTGTGGGTCAGTCTCTACAATATTAATGAAAGTCGGTGTAAAGTCCTCACAATGCATGTGTATTTGTGTGCAATTAAATTTTGCTGAGTCAGAGAAAGACAGAATTAAGCTGGAATGTCCCATTTTCATTTTACTGGTTTCTTAAATATTACAAGGATAGGTCAGAATATGATGCATCAGATTTGTTTACGGACTTCATTTGTAAGTATTGTTGGTGATGGCCAAAAAAAATTCACTTATGTAAAGATTCAAATCTTTTGAATTATCTCCTGTTGGGAGCAAGGACATGAGCAGAAACAGTTCCCAAAGCATCCAAATAAATCATCTCACTCAGAAAATTACATCCTTATTTGTTTCACATCCGAAGGTTTAATCATCAGTCCGTCATTTTAATCTCACAAACTGTAACTAAAAACATCAAAAAATATGAGAAGGTCATATCTCCTAATATCTTCTAAAATCAATCCATTCGGATTACTGAAGACATAATGAGCACTTTATCAAAAAGCCACAAGTCTAGTCATGATCATGATTTTGTATCTCCAGGGAATGAACAGGCAAAATCTATAGATCATCTCGCATCTAAAGTGAAAGCTCCTTTAATTACCACATTTAATTAAATAAATCAGTGTCACACATTGAGGTTGAGGGAGCGGTGCTGAAGACCTGTCATTTCTGAATCAACGGGCTGCGAATGACACACTCTCTCTCTCTCTCACACAGTCCAGTCCTTGACCCCAAACACCTGATTTCTTTAGCCTGAAGCTGGATGTGACGGACAGGCGTTATGAGCCACAAGACAGATGCACAGCTAGAACCAGCTGCCCGAGATAGAAAAGGTCATACTCCTCTGGATCAAGCTGAACGTTCTGGACACAAAGAGTCACATCGCCATAAGATACATACTAAACACACTGACAGTAACTGATTCCTTTAAAAGTCAGCTAATTCTTAACGATCAATTTTGCTATTAACATCTCAAATATCGGATATAAATCAAATCTAATATTTCGTATCAATTGTGAGCTTTGGCTGTCTATATGGACTCTATGTATGAAATTTATTTTACTATAAACGGTTTATATAATATATATATATATATATATATATATAAATTCATTCAATCATTATCTTCCGCTTTATCCTATATTAGGGTCGCGGGGGGGTGGGTCCCCCATGCCCATCCAAGGAAGAACGTTTCGGAAGATGGGCAGATACACCCAGGACAGGGCGCCAATCTATCGCTGGGCACACACTTACACAGACACGCACACATACACACACTATATGGGGCAATTTGGAGAATTGACTTGAACCATGTTTTTGGACTGTGGGAGGAAACCGGAGAACCCGGAGGAAACCCACGCGGACACGGGGAGAACATGGAAACTCCACCCAGATTGGGATTCGAACCGGGAATCCCTAGCGCTGAGAGGCGAACGTGCTAACCACTACAGCACCATGCCGTTATATATATTAAAATTTATTTTTATATATACACCAAGGACAGGGCGCCAATCTATCGCTAGGCACACACACTCACTAACACACTCTATATGGGGCAATTTAGAGCATTTAATAAACTCCAAATCCATGTTTTTGGACTGTGGAAGGAAACCAGGGAACCCACAGGAACATGGGGAGAACATGGAAACACCCAGATCGGGATTCGAACCTGGATCCTCAACACTGAGAGGCAAACGTGCCAACCACTAAGCCACCGTGCCACCCCCAGAGTAACTTATACTGTATGGTATTATGAAATTTAATGTACACAAATATACCATGTTAATGTCACACATCTTACACACACACACACAACAGCAACTTATATAGTACATTGTAATTTAATGTTTACAACAGTACTGTCCCCCGTCCGTCCGTCCCCCCCACACACACACACACACACACACGCCCTACTTCATGGTAAACTATATGCTGGACCACGTGGAGTTGTCAGGTCTGATTTAATGCTCTAGCTGGAAAGCCAGAGCAATAAACATTTAATCTAAACCGAGCTGTTCTGTTTTATTGCATGTTCCAGGCTGTGACTGCACAATCTAAATTATCCCCGACTGAAAATCCACTCCATTCATGAAAATCGATTGTTAAGAACACACAATGCTGATGAGATATTTAAAGAAAGATGGTAATTAATTTCAAACTTGGTGCACTTCCCTCCCACGCCGTGTTAGTAATGGTTTTACAAACTTCTGCAGAATCAGTCCCTTCCAGAACTGCTATGCAACATACAAGGTCATTTTTTTTTTGTCCTGGTCCCTTTGTAGAACCAGTGCAGAAAACATGCAGCATTCCCTGGGTCCCATGTGCAGCATGCGGAGCAGGGGCGGAAAGTCGTAAAGAGCATGTGAGGAGTCTACCAGGTCAGCGTATTGTATTGCAGCAGAGTGTAGTATTACACTGCCTGTGTGACAGTATGGACGGCAGCAGAACATTCTTAAACATGACTTCAGTGCAGTTAATGTCTAGCTTCATGCCCTTTGAGTATTAACTCCAGACAAATCCTGAGGCCCAGAACAGCATTATAAGGCTTTCACAATCATTCCTTAAGCTTTAAATGTCCTCTCACACGTTTTAAGGATTATATAAAGTGGATCTCACACACCTTTGACTTACTGACAGCCCAAGAAAGATTTATTTCATAACCAGCCAATTACGTGACAGCAACGCAATGCAGACAATCATGATATGTTACATCAACCATAAAAATAGGATGATTAGCATGATTGCTGGTGCCTCACAGGCTGGTGTACGATTTCTGCTGAGCTCTAAGGGCTAGGGATTCCCGGTTCGAATCCCCATCTGGGTGGAGTTTCCATGTTCTCCCCGTGTCCGCGTGGGTTTCCTCCGGGTTCTCCGGTTTCCTCCCACAGTCCAAAAACATGGATCAAGTCAATTGAATTCTCAAAATTTCCCCATATAGAGTGTGTCTGTGTGAGTGAGTGTGTGCCCAGTGATGGATTGGTGCCCTGTCCTGGGTCTATCTGCCCAGCGCCTGAAACGTTCTCCCCTGGATGGGCATAGGGAACCCCACCACCACTCTAGTAGAGGATAAAGCGGGAGATAATGAATGAATGAATGAGGTCAATTGAATTCTCTAAATTGCCCCATATATAGTGTGGCTGTATTAGTGAGTGTGTGCCCAGCTAAAGATTGGCACCCTGTCCTGGGTGTATCTGCCAAGTGCCCGAAACATTCTTCCCTGGATAGATAATGGATGGATTCTTTTATATTCTCTGGATTCCTCCCACAGTCTAAAAACATGAATTCATTGTGAATTGGCTGCTCCAAATTACCTCAACTAAATTACCCCTATATACTATGTGTCTGTGAGTGAGAGTATGTACCCAGCGATGGATGGTCAGCCCCTAAACATTCTCCCTGGATGAGCATGGAGAACCCCTTCAATTTTCATTCCAACAACCACAATTCTACCTAGAATCACAGCCAAATATTTTCAATAGCTCACAAATCCTTTAAATATTTTTATATAGTGATAATTGCATTAACCCTCTTTATTGAGTAATCCAAATAAGTATTTTTTTTCATTTCTGTCACAAAGATCACTTTAAGATGTAATCCAGGTCTCAGGGTGAACATTAAATCCAGGTCTCAGGGTGAACATGTTCTCTAATGTTTTCCCTTCAGGTTACAGTGTGCACCTGCGCTTCATGACAATCAGCATCGGCAAACATCCGCAGCTGCAAACAGGCTGCCCAAGCGCTTAGTGCCAAGTCTGCGGGATCATCTGCAGTGGATTGGCTGGCCTGCGGAACACCTGCCACTAATGCATATAAAAAAATGATTACAAAAAACACAAGAGCAAACACAACGCCGAGAGCAAACCAGCAACCCACATTCAGGCTTTTATTAACCCCATCAGACAAACCTAGCTCTAATTAACTCCGTTTCATTTGCTATTCGAGCCAAGAGTTGAATAGCCTGCTGCTCTTTTCTAAACAATGGTTTTACCATCACGGGTTCTTCAAAAAACAGAACGTTATTAAAAACTTTTTAATATATTTTAGTAAAGCTTTAATAAATGCAACCTAGTTTCAATCTCTGAGTTGATCTCTCACATACATAATCTTATAAAGCAGCACAGTGATGTAGTGGTTAGCATGTTCTCCTCTCAGTGCTGGGGATCCAGGTTCCCATCCCAATCTGGGTGGAGTTTCCATGTTGTCCCTGTGTCCACGTGTGCTTCCAGGTTCTCAAGATTGCTCCCACAGTGTGAAAACATGGATTCCAGGTGAATTTAAATTGTCCCATATAGTCTGTGTGTGCCCAGCGATGGATTGGTGACTTGTCCTGGGTGTATCTGCCCAGCACCTGAAATGTTCTCCCCTGAATGGGCATGGGGAACCCAAGTGCGACCCTAGTAGAGGATTAAGCAGAAGATAATGAGATGAGATTTTTAATTACAACATACTCTTTGGGACGTGGCAGAGGTTTACATATTTTGACCCCTGAAAAGCGACCAATTACACATAAATTAAAGATTTACAGAGTTTTCAAACGACGTCATTACAAACCCGGGCCAAGTCGAGCTAAGATGGGGCTAGAAATCACTGTTTATCACTTAATTATTTCATAATTGGCATAAGTGAAGATTAACTGACGTGATTTGAGCTGTAATAAGGCCACAGCTTTAGCTGGAGCAAGAAAAATTGACTGGATTACACAGCAAAAAAAAAAAAAAAGAGGAAGAAAAAAGAAAGAAAATGCAGGAACCGACTGTGTCCCAATTAGGTAACGTCCTAATTCTCACAAACAAGGCTACCATTTTTGTGCAAACACTGATTCAGTTCAGCCACCTCAAAAACTGCTTCATTTGCCTTTTACATACCAAACTACACTCTTAACCCCAACACCAATTATGTAAATATGACCAGAGCAAAACCTTCTCGAAAAAGTTTTGCCCTTAGTATTTGCCTCATGAATAAAATTGCACACTTGATGCAGATGATGGAGAAAATAGGGTTTATGCTAAACGTGACCTTATTAAAGGTGAAGATTAGCGTAATGTGAGTTCATGTACTTTACCTACAATGGATTTATAGAAAATGGGCGGCACGGTGGCATGGTGGTTAGCATGTTCTCCTCTCAGCGCTAGGTATTCCTGGTTCGAATCCCAATCTGGTGGAGTTTCCATGTTCTCCCCACGTGGGTTTCTCCGGTTTCCTCCCACAGTCTAAAAACATGGATCGAGGTATATTGAGTTCTCCAAATTGCCCCATATAGAGTGTGTTTGTGTGAGTGAGTGTGTGCCCAGCGATAGATTGGCGCCCTATCCTGGGTGTATCTGCCCAGCACCCAAAACATTCTCCCCCCTGGATGGGCATGGGGAACCACCTCAGCGACCCTAGTAGACGATAAAGTGGAGGATAATGGATGGATGGATTTAAAGAAATAAAAGTGTTCATAATTAAACCTTAATTATTTTTCATTAAAACCACAAAATAAACAGTTTAACATTAATCCTCTAGTGTGGTCTAGAAATGAGATGATTATAGATTTTGGATTAATAGATTCAGATATAGGTTTATTGATTTTGGTACGATTATTAATTATTGCTAACTTTCCCATATATGATCCAGAAATTGCATGATTTATGTTTCAATATGTATTCGATGCTATCGTTTCATTTCTCCACCTCAGTGAGACAGCTGGGATAGGAATAATGCATCAACCAAATAATACCTGCTCTGTGGTGCTACTATTGGGGTTCTGACCATTAGAACAGAGTAAAGGGGACGTACAGTATACAGTATGTACTGTAGAACACAAAGAGATGGACTGCAGTCTGGAGTTATAGAACATCTTTACAGTAAGTGGAACTGATTCCGTTGACAAACTTTTGACCGCTACTGTAAATCACAGATTTTATGGGACCTATGGACTACAAATCGGTCCTGTGTGTTTCAAAAACATCATGAATACCTCGCATTTAGATTCTGTTGCTCCGTCATCGCAGTGAAATAAAATAAAGAAGCTACACAGAGAAGTGACCTTCTTCAAAAAGTAATTTAGAATTCCATTTTCCCCCAATGACCACATTTTCTGCTTTTTGTGCTTACCGTTTTGGGAGAATGGTACGAGGCTACAAAGCACATGAAAAAGAAAAACATAAGGTTTTCTGTCCTCAATAAGGGTACTTTGAGATGAGCGTCTCTTTATTTGTCCTTTATTGGCTTTTAATGAAACACTTTATAGTAAGTTAAATAAGAGAAATGGATGAAGATTGTTTTCATTCTCCGCGAGAGTTTAAAATAGTGGATAGCAGTGCTATCAGTGTGATACAGATGTCCCAGTCAGACATCCTTCAGTGCACGAGGTAAAGCTGAGGCAAAGCTGCCAGCGCCTCATCTATAGGACGCAGTCCTGCATAATATGTGCTGAATGCAGACTTATTCATATGATGCAAATTCTGCTGAATAGGGCGTTTTCATTACTGTCAAGAGAAAACAAGACCTTATTCAAGAATACAAAATGAGTTGAAAGTGGACCAGAACGATAAATTTCACAACTGATAAACTGAGTGTGGCGGTGAATCTTAACCGGGCCGCAGGGCGAGCATTATGCCTCTGAAAGCCCATCGATCAGCGGCTGCTTGACGGCGGCATATCCAGAGAGACAACGTGATTAGTGCTTAATCCCCCCCACAGCTGCATTCAGTGGTACCACCCACACATATCGTGACAGAACGATGGCAGTTCGGGAAAAAAAAATTACAAATTAAATAAATGGGTGCAGTGCCGTTTTTTTTAAATCCCTCATGGCCCATTACATCTGACGTCTACATGATTTATCTGCATTATAAACATTACGGGCGGCACATGGCTTAGTGGTTGGCATGTTCTCCTCCCAGTACTAGGAATTCCTGGTTCGAATCCCAATCTGGGTGGAGTTTCAATGTTCTCCCCGTGTCCGCGTGGGTTTCCTCCAGGTTCCCACAGTCCAAAAACATGGATTAAGGTCAACTGAAGTCTCCAAATTGCCCCATATAGAGTGTGTGCCCAGTGATAGATTGGCACCTGTTCTGGGTGTATCTGCTCAACTCCCGAAACGTTATTCCCTGGATGGGCATGGGGAACCCTCCCCGCGACCCTAGTAAAGGATAAAGCGGAAGATAATGAAGATAAACATTACGGGCGGCACGGTGGATTAGTGGTTAGTATGTTCTAGTTAGTACAAGGTAAATTGAATTCTCCAAATTGCCCCATATAGAGTGTACTTGTGTGAGTGAGTGTGTGTCCAGTGATAGATTGGCGCCCTGTCCTGGGTGTATCTGCCCAGCACCCGAAACGTTCTCCCCTGGATGGGTATGGGGAACCCAACCCACGAACCTAATATAGGATAAAGCGGAATATAATGGATGGATATAAACTTACAACGTTCTACTTTTGTACTTTGGCCCTCTTTCGTCTCAGTGGAACATCCACAGGGAAACAGAACTATCATGTCTATGACGGTGTGTGCCACGTCTCCCACATTTCTTCATTTGTGGTGGTTCCGTTTAGGATCAAAGGCATTATGACAGACAGGAGTGCAGCACGATTTATTAACAAAGAGGAGGGTTAGGAAAATCCTGCGTGCCACAAAGGACATGAAAGGAAAAGAATAAAGACAGCAAAGCCAACAATGTGAAGGATTACGGAAGAGAGCGCGAAAGAAATCGTTCTGTGTGTCTGCTTTAAAAGCATCATTCAGCGAAACTGCATAACACCACGTCTGAACACCCGCCTTCCACCCCGCGCTGATCGGACAGATTCCCCTTCATCACAAACCAGGCCCCCTGTAATTTCAGCCCATCAACGGCTTTTTATTTAAGAGACGAGACCCTCTGTTCTGTCTGAACTATTGATTGCTCTTCCACCTGCAGGCCAGTTGCTTGCTCTCTGCTCGTCAAACCCACAATGCTGTAGACAAAGTAATTCAGCATTATTTCATTTTTGAGTCATTTAGCAGGAGCTTTTCTTCAAAGTGACTTACAGAAGAAAGATCTGGAACCATGCATATTACGCCAGGTGTTTCAAATTAAATACCTCACATCATATTCTCTGAATATATTTATTGTTCTTTGGCGACAATCAAAATTAATTTATGACATGCAATATTATTCTACGGGCGGCACGGTGGCTTAGTGATCGCAGCGCTAGGGATTCCCGGTTCGAATCCCCATCTGGGTGGAGTTTCCATGTTCTCCCCATGTCCGCGTGGGTTTCCTCCGGGTTCTCTGGTTTCCTCCCACAGTCCAAAAATATGGATCAAGTCAATTGAGTTCTCCAAATTGCCCTGTTTGTGTGAGTGAGTGTGTACCCAGCGATAGGTTGGCGCCCTGTCCTGGGTGTATCTGCCCAGCACCTGAAACGTTCTCCCCTGGATGGGCATGAGGAACCCCACCGCGACCCTAATAGAGGATAAAGCGGGAGATAATGAATGAATGAATGAATGAATATTATTCTACATAGTGTGCCGTTATGTGCCATCCTCGCCACATAGAGGTTGGGGGGGCATGTTTAGGCCCCAAAGGGCGGGTTGGCAGATTGCCCTGCCGATGGGGATGGTTCCAGCAGGCTTTCCCGGCATGCCTTGCAACTTGGGAATGTAAGGGCGTAAGGGGATAGCATGGGGACGTCCGAGACAGAAGGAGAGAGACGTCTGAATCGGGGCGGCGTCATGTTTAGGCCACAAAGTGCGGGTTGGCAGGTTGCCCCGCCGATGGGGATGGGTCCTGCGGGCTTTTCCGGCATGCCTTGTGGCATAGGAATATAAGGGGGGAGCGCGGGGACATCCAAGACAGAAGGAGAGAGGTATCTATATAAGTGTGTTAGTCAATGTGTGGTCCAAATTGCCCCATATAGAGTGTGTCTGTGTGAGTGAGTAAGTGTGCCCAGTGATAGATTGGCGTCCTGTCCTGGGTGTATTTGCCCAGCGCCAAAACGTTCACCCCTGGATGGGCATGGGGAACCCACCCGCGACCCTAATATTGGATAAAGCAGAAGATGATGGATGGATGGATGAAGGTTCCACAAAACAAACTTAATTATATAACCATATTAAAAGGCTCAAATAGGGGAACAAACTTACATATACACAGACGTACTCATCTTCAAAGGAAGGAACCATAGCACCAGCCATGTTACAGACAGACAGAGGAGAACCAAGTTCCCTCCAGTTCAACTTATGGTTGGAGCCCTAACACTGTCACTACTCTGATACTGTAACACTGCAAGTCTTCCAAAACAACTCTTACTATCTGCCCATCTAAGCTCCGGGGCTATCGCACTTCTAAACCCCATTTTAATATGTAGGAAGCACACCTGCTCACACCAAGGCCAGTGCTGCATTCAGTATTTATTATTTTTGAGCAAAATAGCTCCGTTCTGAGGTGCTTCTGGGCTTATAGGTCATTCCTCCTTCACTCAGTATTTTTCTGCTCTAAAATATCAAATCTACCCCAATGCCCCGTGGATAACATTTAATCACAGCAAGCAATACATCAAGTTACCCAACGAATCGAATTAGTATTCATGGGAGGCTTTGGAGCCCATTGCTAACAGAACAGTTCGAACTACAACGGACAGCAAGTCATTCCAATTCCACCTGATGTTCACCGACTTAATTAAACACATCTCCCCGTCTCTACACCCCTCCATCTTTATCAGTTCCACTGACCATACGGGTGCATGTTGCAGTAGTGTGTACTGTAATACAGTGGAAGCTCTGTTTCTGTTTCTTATCCGTCTACAAAACAAATGAAATTCGTAATCGACCAAAACCGAGGCATCTATTTGCATTTTAAATCAATTATTCTGTTCTAGAGACTCCAAAAAAAAAAACAAAAACACATTTTGTAAAACAAATACCAAAACCATTAAGAAATTAATTATATATTAGTGAAATGTTTATATTTTTGAAAAATTAATATAAAAAACTAAACATTAACATGGGCGGCACGGACGCTTAGTGGTTTAGCATGTTCTCCTCTCAGCACTAGGGATTCCCAGTTCGAATCCCAATCTGGGTGGAGTGTCCATGTTCTCCCCATCTCTGCGTGGGTTTCCTCTGGGTTCTCTGGTTTCCTCTCACAGTCCAATAACAAGGATCAAGGTCAATTGAATTCTCCAAATTGCCCCATATAGAGTGTGTTTGTGTGAGTCAGTGGGTGTCCTGTGATAGGTTGGCGCCCAGTCCTGGGTGTATCTGCCCCTCGCACGAAATGTTCTCCCCTGGATGGGCATGGGGGACCCCCCCGCAAATAATATATGAATTATAACTGACATTTTTAATATTAATGCCTTTCGTGACATTAACCTGCAATATAACTTTTTTTTTGGGCCAAGCACACCTCTACCTACTGCATAGTAAACAATAGGTGATTTCAGCTGCAGCCGGCGTCACAATCTACTTTTATAAATGAGTTTGTAAGCTGAACATTGGAGTATTTTAGAATATTGCCTTTGTCAGTGTTTTATTAAAGCAATAAACTAGTCGAGGGTTACTGTCTGATTTAATCACGGTGAGGGATTATCCGTCTGTTATCCTGGTATAAAATCAGAGCTACCAGTCTGAAGTGGTTTACAGCTATAGTACAAGCTTTAAAAACAGCACAGACCTTGACCCTGAATATTTTGCTGAATAAAACAGCAAATCCGAAGCTACAACTCAGCTGACTATTACTACACTGCTCAAAATTCATTAAAACAATATTAATATTAGGCGGCACGGTGGCACATTCGCCTCTCAGCACTAGGGATTCCTGGTTCGAATCCCCATCTGGGTGGGGTTTCCATGTTCTCCCCGTGTCTGCGTGGGTTTCCTCCGGGTTCTCCGGTTTCCTCCCACAGTCCAAAAACATGGATCAAGTCAATTGAATTCTCAAAATTGCCCCATATATAGTGTGTCTGTGTGAGTAAGTGTGTGCCCAGCGATGGATTGGCGCCCTGTCCTGGGTCTATCTGCCCAGCGCCCGAGATGTTCTCCCCTGGATGGGCATGGGGAACCCCACCGCGACCCTAATAGAGGATAAAGCGGGAGATAATGAATGAATGAATGAATATTAATATTAACATCATATCTTATGTTGATCTTCTCTAAAAGCAGCTATTACGGCTTTCACTCAAGAATTTTGATCTGTTGGGAATTTTGCTGATTCATCCAGAAAAGCATCAATGATCTCAGACAGTAACGTTGGATGAAACGACCTGAATCGCAATCTTGCAGTGAATTTCCTCCAAATCAAACTCATCCAGCCATGCCGTTATAGAGATTGCTTCGTGCACTAGGGACAGAGAAGGGCCTTCCCCAAACTGTTCCCACAAAATCTCTGATTACATTATCTTTTAATTCACAATGCACAAGCGACTAGGGTCACAAGGGGTTGGGGGGTCTGGGTTGGTTTCCCATGCTTATCCAGGGGAGTACATTTGGGAAGACACATCCATGAGCATCAATCCATCACTGGGCAGATACACACAATATAGGGGCAATTTACAGCATGGAGGTCATCTGAAATCCATGTTTTTGGACAGTGGGAGGAAACCAGCGATCTCCACCCAGACTGAGATTCAAACCTGGATCCCCAGTGCGGAGAAGCGAACGTGTTAATCACTACACCACCCTGCTGCCCGGAAACTACCCATGTTATGATAATGGTCAATGATGACGAAATGAGAACAGCGAGTACAAATGAATATTTGTTCTGTTTTCAGTATTAAACACCACATTTATTTTCTCTAAAATATTTTTGGTATGTATTTTGGATTCGCCAGAACAAATAAACTGGATTTACATTGATATAAATGGAACTAGGTGCCTCGGTTTGCATCGATTTTGGATTTCACTGAATGTTTACAGATGGATTAGCATCGAAAACAGACGTTCCACTGTATAATAAAATGTCCTACTCAAATTAAACTTCTCTGAATATATACTCTGTGTTGGCAATAATATCCATGTTTGTGTTTATGTACACATTTCCATATTTACACATACAGTACAAGACCGTTTCCTCGAGCTGTACGGCTACGCCGAGGCGCTAATTACTCCACACTGATGTAAACTTCCTTCTCAACAGCTTATACGGGATGAAAGAGTGAGCTTCCTTTATACGGGTGAGAAGAAGAAAAATAGAGGGGGCACAGTGTGTAGGTGTTAAGGAATATTTTAGGCACCCCTACAGGCATTCTGACACCTCCAATTAGCTTCAAAGTGCTCAAAGTGGAACAAGCTTTCAGAACGCGAGTAATTTGTACAGTGTACTCCCACGTGGGCCTGTTTAACCTTCTAACAGAAGAGGGGAAGGAGTGATTGGATTACACAAGGTTTATTAGAACACCCATTATTGACGAGCCGTTTATGATCTGCTTCTTACGGGAGTTAATAAAGAGTAAGGGCGTTTTGAAAATGAGGCTTTACTGTAAATAGTTGCTTCAATAGGAATGCAAGACGACTTTTCAGCACGGAGCTGATTATTCATCTGCTTAGAAATGCTGTGTAAGCAAACAGGGTAAGATTTAAGGTGGATCTGGCAGGAGTCTAACACCAGAGCACGTTTCTCGCTGCGGCTTATCCTCAGGCTCAAGCCAAGTCATGTGTATGAATGAAAACATGACCAGAATAACTATTTAACCGGGATTTAACTGTTAAGTCCTATTGAAATCCATCAATAGTTAGATAGATATGTTATAGTCTGTCTGTGTGTGTGTGTGTCATACAGTACCGACGTTTTCTTTCATTTCTTTACATTTGGCAGACGCTTTCATTCAAAGCGACTTACAAAGCCAGCACAGAGTTGATACACCACCCCTGGAGCAATGCGGGTTAAAGGTCTTGCTCAAGGGCCCACATTGGTAACTTCAGCAAAACTGGGATTTGAACCCAGAACCTTTAGATTGATAGCTCAACACCCTAACCACTGAGTCAGTCGAGTGATTCTAGTTTCTTTATTGTTAATTTACGGATTATAGCTGCAACAACGGGCACTGCAGTGGCTCAGTGGTTAGCACATCCACTCTCAGCGTTGTTGTTATTATTATTATTATTATTATTATTATTCTTATTATTATTAACAGTACTAGTATTAGTAGTAATAAAATAAGAAGTGACAGTAGAAGTAATATTACTATTAGTATAAGAATCACTAGCAGTAGTAACTGCTATAATTAGTATTAGTTTTATTATTAGTAGTAGTAGTAGTAACAGCAGCAGTAGTAGTATAATTAGTATTAGTATTATTATTAGTAGCAGAAGTAGTACTAGGAGTAGTATTAGTAATATTAGTAGTTGGTGTTGAACTACTGTTGGCAGTTGTCTTGGTAGAATTACTATTATTAGTAGTAGAATTATTATTATCTTAGGAGTAGTAGAATTAGTAAGTGGTTGAAGTATTAGTAGCAGTAGTATTAGAATTAATATTGGTATTAGTAGTAGTAGTAGAATTGGTAGTACATCATCCACTTCAAATCTGTGCTAAATTAAACAAAATAAAATCTTAAACATCCAAAAGTCGTAAATTGTAACTGTTATTCAATAATAGCAACAGAAGAATCTTTACTATGAATTTATTATAATTTTATATAAACATTCATATGCATCGATTCCAAACATTCCACTGAATAACCTTTATCCTATTATTAAAATCACCCTGCCCCTTCATTGTTGCAGAAGTGGCCACCTGTGAGCATGTTTCCTTCGGAAATAGAAAAACCAACCGGATAAAAAAAAAGGGCAAACTAATTTCATCTTGGAGCCACAATTATCAGACCGATCGGGATTCTGTCATCGGTCTGAAGTCCTGATTCTATTTTGCAGGTCTGTAATTTTGACCTCCATTAGCCTTTTCGGGAAGCCGAATTACAAAACTTGTTTTCAGGCTTCCCTGAGCGAAAGTGGTCCACATACCTCCTTTAAATCTGCAGCATCCCACCTCCCATCTACAGACACCTGCTAAAATCTGCATCCTAATGGCCACGACTCGTTGACCTGCACGATTGAACAATCAGAATGCAGCGCAGCCATCGACTATTGATGGGCGGCAGGCATTGAAATCCATTACAGATTCCCTGCTGCACAGACAGATAATGATGGTGTTTGTGGGCCGGCGGAAAAGGCACTAAAAAAAAAAATGTGACCACCAAGGCACAAAACTCGTTTTCTAAAGCTGGAATAAAAGATCCTGATTCATGGAAGTAACCCTGCCATAATTCACCGCTCTTTGAGTAAACGTGCCCAACGATTTTAATCTCGCAGGGGAAATCTACATCTTGACCAGCCAGTTTATTTACATTTGGCCTCCTGACAAGTTCTTTTCTTCCTTAAGCATTCATCTAGGCGCAACAAACCACAGGAGGCGTCTGTCTGCGTTTCTCTCCTGATGAATAATTATAAACAGAGCGTCCGGGTCTCGCTCAGTCTCCCATCAGCTGTCAGACATCATTCAGTGAGCAGTAAACAAGTCACGGTAACCGCGCTCTTCCCCATCACCATCCATCAGCAGGAAGGAAGTTAAGGACACGGTGGAAATATAATATTTACACAATATGCACATGAGTGACAAGCGTGATTATACACAGGTGTGATCATGTTAATCCAGATAACCTCCAGAATAAGTCACGGTCTATAACGGACGAAAGAATACGGTTTATGCATCTGCAGACACATTGGCTGACTGGCAAGCACAAATAACCACCGAGCTAAACAAATGGTCACAGTTCTGTATTCCTGATGCCTTAACGCGCCCGACATCCGCATCTCCCAGAGGACTTGACAGCAACTCGACAACCCAAGTGTTACGGGAAGAGGAGGGTGAGGAGTACGATGCAGTGCAGAACAGAGAGGGGAACCAGTGCAGATCAGCTGACTGTGCAGATGGGCTTAGCGAGAGTTGTTCAATAACAATTAATAAGCGTCTCAGTGTGATGCCAATGCTATAAACAGGAGGTCAAGAAAAACAAAGTGGTGACTACACAGTGACCCTATACTAGGGTTTGTTTCCCCATGCCCATCCAGGGGAGAAGGTTTTGGGAGCAGGGCAGATACATCCAAGACCAAAGCTATCGCTGGGTACATCCATCCATCCATTATCGTCCACTTTATCCTATACTAGGGTCTCGGAAGGGGTTCCCCCATGCCCATCCAGGGGAGAACGTTTGGGCGCTGGGTAGATACACCCAGGACAGGGTGGGAATCTATCACCTGGCACATATACACTCTATATGAGGCAATTTGGAGACTTCAATTGACCTTGATGCATGTTTTTGGACTGTGGGAGGAAACCGGGGAACCCAGAGGAAACCCACGCTGACACGGGGAGAACATGGAAACTCCACCCAGATCCCTAGTGCTGAGAGATGAACGTGCTAATCACCAAGTCACCATGCCACCTTCGCTGGGTACACTCACTCTTAATTTAGAGCAGCCAGTTGACCTTATATCCATGGTTTTGGACTATGGGAGGAAGCCAAAGAACCTGGAGGAAACCTACGCAGACACGGGGAGAACATGGAAACTCCACCAAGCTCAGGATTCGAACCTGGAACTGTCCACAATGTAATATGGCTCAAAAGCCAAAGCCAGTAACTCCAAGACCCTGATTCACGGAAAAATAAATAAGCTGTAGCAATTAGTTAATTAAATCTTAAAAATTAAAAGTTACTGTCAACATTTTTTTTAATTATACTGGAAACCCGGCGTCACGGTGGCTTAGTGGTTAGCACTTTCGTCTCTCAGCGCTAGGGATTCCCGGTTCGAATCCCCATCTGGGTGGAGTTTTCATGTTATCCCCGTTTCTGCGTGGGTTTCCTCCGGGTTCCTCCCACAGTCCAAAAACATGGATCAAGTCAATTGAATTCTCAAAAAAAATTGCCCCATATAGAGTGTGTCTGTGTGAGTGAGTGTGTGCCAAACGATGAATTGGCACACTGTCCTGGGTCAATCTGCCCAGCGCCCAAGACGTTCTCCCCTGGATGGACATGGGGAACCCCCCCATGACCCTAATAGAGGATAAAGCAAAAGATAATGAATGAATGAATGAATGATACTAGAAACCTGATACACAAGGGCCTCGAATATTCCTAGAAGTTCACGGTATGAGGGGTATTTAAACACACAGGCTTTTCATTTAGTCTCTAAAGCACAGGGTCATCCAAAGTCTTTGGTAATCACATGATCGATACATGTTTCAGACAGATCAAGTCATATTTTTTAGCACACCTATCCGTTTACTGCTGAGGAATCGGAGCCTACATCATTCATATCCGTCTGATTTGACAAATCTGGGAAGCCCAGTAATGCATCTTGTTCTTCCCTATAAAGCATCTGGGCAGGAAGGTAGACCACAGGTTTTTATTCTGCTCCTGCTGCCAAGTCGATGTCCGCAAAATAGTTTAATCAATGAAGAATAGTTCAGCCCTGGCAAGTTTCCAATACCTTATCAAGCAGTTAAGCTGTCAGTGGCACCGCTGACAGCGGCTTCTGGCACAGCGCTCTCAACAGCACCGGCTTCTCCAACAGCAGTGTGACAGAAAGCGCCACAAAAATACAGCTACAGTTATAAAACACGGTTTGTCCCGAAGTACGCAAGGTCGACGAGGGTGCTGCAAAACGTTGTCTTTACTGACCTCAATCTGGCGTCGTGATTTGCGCCTCATCCATCACGGAGCTGTCACGCCACATCTACATTACGTTGTTTACCAGAGAATGAAACACCACATCGGGCTTCACCTCACTTCCATACAGGACAGTACGTTCTAAGAGTTCTGAAAGTCACATGTACTATGTTTTTTTCAAACTTCATGAGATCTAATAGCTTTAAAATAACATTATTCATGTAGATACACACACACAAACTTATTATTCTTATAAATAACTCTGTGTGCGTGTTCCTTATACAAATCCACACTGTTGATATATATACCACAACATTTGATATAGGTAGCTGTGTGGCTTAGTGGTTAGCACGTTCACCACTCAGCGCTAGGGATTCCCGGTTCGAATCCCCATCTGGGTGGAGTTTCCATGTTCTCCCAGTGTCTGCGTGGGTTTCCTCCGGGTTCTCCGGTTTACTCTCACAGTCCAAAAACATGGATCAAGTCAATTGAATTCTCAAAATTGACCCATATAGAGTGTGTCTGTGTGTGTGCCCAGCGATGGATTGGCGCCCTGTCCTGGGTCTATCTGCCCAGCCCAAGACGTTCTCCCCTGGATGGGCATGGGAAACCCCACCGCGACCCTAATAGAGGATAAAGCGGGAGATAATGAATGAATGAATGAACATTTGTTATACTGTACTTACTCTTCGGGACCCTGCGTTGGTTTATACACTCTTTACAATCCACTAAGACGCAGCTCACCTCTACGTTGTTCAAGCAACATCATCAGTGATTGGTGGTGAAGTGTGGTGGACGCTATTGTTCAATTTATACTATTTGCAGGGAATGGCATCACAAGCCCAGGCAGAAAAGGGGCTTGTATATAGTATATTGTATACAGCATCCCCTTCCACTTAATCCTATAAGGGATTCGGGTGGGGGTCCTGATGCCCATTCAGGTGAGCACTTTCAGGCACTGGGCAAATACACCCAGGACAGGGTGCCAATCCATCACACACACTCACAATACATGGGGACATCAGCCAATTTACCTTGAATCCATGCATTTGGACTGGGGGAGGAAACCGGAGAACCCAGAGGAAACCCATGCGGACATGGGGAGAACATGGAAACTACATATATTATATAACTTTAATCATTAAACTGTATTATGCTTTATCTCGTGTGACAACTCTATACTTTCAGAGTGTGGGTGCAAAAACAAGGTACAATGTTGTCACTTAATTAGTTATTATTAGTTCCTGGTATGTAAGGGCATTTTAGGAGCCGTCTTTCTTTTTATGTTATAAAATGAAACACGGCGGCACGGTGGCTTAGTGGTTAGCATGTTCTCCTCTCAGCGCTAGGGATTCCCGGTTCGAATCCCCATCTGGGTAGAGTTTCCATGTTCCCCCCGTGTCCGCGTTGGTTTCCTCCGGGTTCTCCGGTTTCCTCCCACAGTCCAAAAACATGGATCAAGTCAATTGAGCTCTCCAAATTGCCCCATATAGAGCGTGTTTGGGTGAGTGATCGTGTGCCCAGCGATAGGATGGCGCCCTGTCCTGGGTGTATCTCCCCAGAGCCCGAGACGTGGATGGGCATGGGGAACCCCACCGCGACCCTAATAGAGGATAAAAGCAGAAGATAATGAATGAATGAATGAATGAATGAATGAAAAATGAAACACCTCAGTGACACTGCTGGGATAGGAATAATGCACCAACCAAATACTACCTGCTGCTCTGTGGTGCTACTATTGGGGTCCTGATCATTACAACAGAGTAAAGGGACGTACACGGTATGTTCTGTAATCCACAACCAGAACTACAAAGTCCATCTTTAAAGGAAGTGGAACTGAGACAATGGAAGCAAAAAGGTGGTGTGTCCAAACCTTTGACTGGTACTTTATAGGTAGATTTGTTTCAACACTGCGTTGCAATTGGCTAATTTAATTATGAATTTTGGCAAAACATATTGTAAACTTTAGGACGGCTCTGTTTTCATTCTCCCACACAGGATCTGAACAACTGCAAAAGCCATTAATAATTCAAACCCAGAATACCTTTATTCTCAAGCATTTCACATCTACATTGTGCTACAGCGCTGCCTTTCATATCTCTGCAGAGCCAAACCATTACATGATGTAAGTGGGTCAGTAGTGGGCATGTACGAGAACAAATTGAAAATTTTCTGCCACTGTTTCCTTTTGCTCTCCTATCACTCCTCAAGAAAGTAGAGCTGGAACCGGGTCACAAACTCTCCCTCCAAGTTATTATCACGGCTGGTGTTCGGATACAGACATAACTGATTACATGGAGACACATCTCAGCCAATAAAAAGCTCCACGTTCAATTCAGGGAGTGAGGATTTAAAGCTTTAGCACATCAGCTACGTCTAAAACACGCAGCCACAACCCGAGAAGACTCTATACTGCTGAGGCAGCATCTGATTTGACTCACTACCGCAGGTGCATATCTCTCAGTCTGCATGATGTACAGTTCCACAATGAGCTTAAGCCCGCCCTTATCAGCACCTCCTCTCCAAACGAATTTCCCTTCAGTATCACCGCTCCTTATCTGCAGTTCTTTACAAAATATTCCAACGCCTACAGGGGGATTTGAAAAAGCCGTACGGACCCAATTTCCCCTCCCACTCAAGAGCAGGAGATAAGGTGGTAATGCATGGTCATTTAAAAAATACCAGTCAGGTCATCTTTAGATCTGGTGCAAGACGAACAACCCAGCTCTGACTGTGGATAGAACCAAAGAGATGTTTGGATGACATGAGGAGAGCACCAGGTGACCCCCCCACCTCCAAACAGGAGATGGTTGATGACATTGGGAGAGTACCAGGTGACCCCTCCCCAAACAAGAGATGGTTGATGACATTGGGAGAGTACCAGGTGACCCCCCCCCCCTCCAAACAGGAGATGGTTGATGACATTGGGAGAGTACCAGGTGACCCCCCCCCCTTCCAAACAGGAGATGGTGGATGACACCAGGAGAGCACCAAGTGACCCCCTCCCCAAACAGGAGATGGTTGATGACATCAGGAGAGCACCAGCTGACCCCCCCCCCAAACAAGATGGTTGATGACATCAGGAGAGCACCAGCTGACCCCCCCCCCAAACAAGATGGTTGATGACATCAGGAGAGCACCAGTTGACCAACCCCCAACATTAACAGCTCTGCTGTGGAAATTGTTATAAAAAACAACTAATTTCTTAGTGTCCACGTTACATAGAACCTCACCGTGACCTTCAACACCAGCAGCACCTCTACCTTCTACGAAAGCTAAGAAAAACCGCATTGCTATTGCTGCTATTGCAAATATTTATTTTATTTTTTCTTGATTTGTGTTTATTTTATTTCTTTTTTCGACCTAGATGTTTTGCAGTGTGCAATGACAATAAAAGCCTCTTGACTTGAAACTCATACAAAACATATAGGTCTTACACAGATTTACAAATCTCTCGTTCAGATCATGCAGTTTCTCAAAAGGGAGCTTTACTGGAAGTTCATTAGACTCACAAAACCTCAATTACCAGCATGCAAGTCGCTTTACAGGTATGATTTACCACCTTGTTATGAAGCAGAAAAAGAGAACAAGCCAAACGAATTCCAAAGTAGGAAAAATTGGCACATGATTTAAAAAAAGCACTTTATTATGTGCCTTTTTATGAAGTTTTAACTTTTGGCACAATCAGTGGCAGGATTGCTGTAACATAAAGGTCAGCTTCATGATCATTAGGCTGTTGTGATGCCCCTCTGACACAGGTGCTGGTGTGAAATTATGACTTTTTCTTGTTCACTGGCTCAGTCACTCTCTTCCTCTCTGCTCTCTCGCTGTGTGAGAAAAGGTGAGAAACATCCCATTTAGCTGTTGCCGTGTTCAGAAGATGAAGTGGTCTGAAGCTATTTTAAAACATGAAATCAAGAGAGAAAAAAGGAGGGTAATAGAAACAGAGAACCAACCAGAGGTCCCCACTGAGACATAACCGATGATGAGGGCGCAGGAGACGGAACGAAGAGTATGAAGTATGGGTATGAAGAGAGTTCTATGCACTGCTGTGGATTGTAGCAGAGGCGGGTAGTTAGGTGTTACATTTACTTTACTGCATTCATTTAGTTGGCCTTTAAAGAGATAATACCAAAGTGAATTTTAGTCTTGGGTACTTTTCACATTGACTTAAGTACTCATACCTGCAGCAAGAAGTAGCAGTGGGTTGCACAGTAGGTGGTGCCTCACAGTAAGAACATCCTGAGTTTGATTCCTGAATTGTTTCTGTGCAGAGTTTGCCGGTTCTCAATGTACAGATCGCTGAAAAGGTTTCTCCCCTCTGCTCCAGAACGTTCTAAAGACATGCACAGTGAACCAGCAATACATATTTGCTGCAATCTAAATGTTAATGCATGTCCCCACCTTCTCCCAAGGTTCCTTGCTCATGGTCACGCCAGCCATACTACTTAATGGGACCAGGACTCAAATCTACAGAGTCTACAACTGTAGCCTACAACTACTCTGATTAACTAATTAATTATTCATGAGTGTATAGAGTGCAATAAACCAATCAGCGTGTCTCGTTATTCCCTTTAAGAACCAGGTGTGGTCTGACTTTGGCAGATCGCTATTTCAACAGCATAACTATCCAGACTCAATTTTGTAAATCGAGATCACAGAATATAATGATGACTATGTTTATGCATTCTCTGTGCAAATGCAATGATATTTAATTATTTTGGACATGCGCCTCTGTTGACAATTGACAGCCAATATAGAAATAGACAACTGACTGTTGACATTTGTCTAGGCTGTTCTCAATACACAATAGTTTGCAACACAACACACCTCATTCTGCAAGCACCATGTCCATCGGTGTAGATATATTCACAATCACTGTTGCTGTTTAAACGATGCAGGAAAATAGACTGTTGGCGGGGTGTAGGGTGGCAACGAGCATCACGACGTGCCTTGTGCATGGTGTAAGGTGCAAATACAGTTTTAGATTTCACATTTTATATATATGTATATATATATATATAGATATAGATATAGTTTACTGTTTTATTGAAATTTACATCCCTCCTAATTTCTTATAATGGCAAATTTAGATTAAGACTACACTTATCACATCAATACAGTCGAGGGTTAGAACTTTAAACATATAAGAACAGAGCTCCCTCTGATTCAGAAGCCATCCACCTTCAGAGTTCTTACAAACTCGCACATCATCTTTCATTTCTCGCTTAAACTACTTTCTGCATTCCCACTGCCTTCTCCCTCTGCTACCAGAAATAAATCAGGATTTGTAGACAATACTAATAACAGGTGACACACTTGAATATAGCCTGTAATTAAGTAGGAGCACTTGTGAGGCTTAGTGACATGGTTGGATTAACTCAGTTTGGCAAGTACGAAGGGACCGTAACGGCATAAAAGAAAGATGCTCTGCTTTTTATTATACCGCACAGACACTGAGCTACAAGCAGCGAGAGCTCAGCTCAATATTAACCACACAGTGGGGAGCAGCAGGAAGATTCGAGCCTCCCAGTGAGTTCTCGTTCCACATCTTCAGTTTTATTCTCCTATCTGGGATGGAGCTCCGGCAGCAGTTCCAGATAAAGACATATATATAACGATGGACTTTTTTTTAATGTCAAACCAGCTCACACAGTAGGGAGAACTGAGAGAGAGATCATCTTGATGATGATGAATCTGTACAGCTTTGTCGTCCCTTAAAACTCATGAAGGTACATTTTCTTTTAATATTTCAAATAAAGATCACAAGGAGAACATGGAAACTCCACCAAGATTGGGATTCCAACCTGGATCCCCAGCTCTGAGGGGAGAACATGCTTACCACTAAGCCACTGTGAAGAAAATTAAACACTGACGTTCTAATGCTACAGAAAAATAATACCATGAAAATCAAGATCTGTCCTTCAATTGCAAGAGGAGAGAACTCCAGCATGGTGCTCGACTAACAACTGCCTTGATTGTCATTTTGGTTTAAATAAAAGAACAATTGAATCCGTGTAGATAATTACTCTCCTGCCATTTCAAATGCTTTAAAAGCTAATTGTATGGACAGAAAAACTCGTCCCCCCTTTACAGATTTAGTGCAGTAATCAATATCTGCTGGAACTGACAGTCGTGGCCTCACAAGAGAGACCCGACACGGACGAACGAGAAGGTAGATGATTCCTTAAGTGCACATCACACCATCCACATACAGTATATATAATATAAGGGATATATGACTGTATGTTTAAGACGTTTTGTACAAAGTGGGAATCCATCCATCTATTATCTTTCGCTTTATCCTATATTAGGGTCATGGAGGGTTCCCCATGTCCATCCAGGGAAGAACGTTTCAGGCGCTGGGCAGATACACCCAGGACAGGGCGTCAATCTATCACTGGGCACACACTCACACGCACACAAACACACTCTATATGAGGCAATTTGGAGAACTTAATTGACTTCATCCATGTTTTTGGACTGTGGGAGGAAACCGGAGAACCCAGAGGAAACCCACGTGGACACGGGGAGAACATGGAAAGTCCATCCAGATGGGGATTCGAACCGGGAATCCCTAGTGCTGAGAGGCGAACATGCTAACCACTAAGCCACCATGCCGCCCAAAGTGGGAATAAAGTAAAATAAAATAAATAGTTGCATAAGGAAAGCAGCTGTGTTTACTGTGACTGACGCAAAAACAATCCCACTGTCACCTTGACTGTGTCGGAAGTTCCTCCTTGATGAGTTCGTATAGAGATAAATAGATCTTCCTGAGGCAGAATACGCTGATTGCTCTGTTGTCAGTCAAGCTGTTTCTTAACTGACTGGCGTGCACTGCAGAGCTGAATACCTGATCAACCTCAGATTTCACTCCTCATGTGATCTAATGTGTAGGTCAGGCATTCTAAACTGAAGGGTCATAGACAGCAAGTAAATAAATATAAATAAATAATAAGAAAAATGTTACATTTTTAATGCTCATCTAGGGGGCGTTACCATGGTGGCTTAATCTTTAGCAGGTCTGCTTCTGAGCGCCGGGATTCAGGTTTGAATCCCATTGTGGCTGTAGGTCCCCCAGTCCAAAAACATGGATATAAGGTGAGTTGGCTGTTCTTGATTGCCCCACACTGTGAGTGTGTGCCCGGTGATGGATTGGCACCCTGTCCTGGGTGTATCTGCCCTTGTTTGAAATGTTCTGTGCTGGAAAGGCATGAGGAACCCCTGCCCACCCATGACCCTAGTAAAGGATTAAATAAAAGATAATGGATGGATATGTGGGGCGGCACGGTGGCCGCACGTTAGTGGTTTGCACGTTCGCCTCTCAGCGCTAGGGATTCCCGGTTCGAATCCCCATCTGGGTGGAGTTTCCATGTTCTCCCCATGTCCGCGTGGGTTTCCTCTGGGTTCTCCGGTTTCCTCCCACAGTCCAAAAACATGGATCAAGTCAATTGAGTCCTCCAAATTGCCCCATATAGAGTGTGTATGTGTGCATGTCTGTGTAAGTGAGTGTGTGCCCAGCGATAGATTGGCACCCTGTCCTGGGTCTATCTGCCCAGCGCCTGAAACGTTCTCCCCTGGATGGGCATAGGGAAACCCCCCCCCACGACCCTAAGGTAGGATAAAGCGGAAGAGAATGGATCTATGGACGGATGGATGGGTAATGCTCATCGGATTTTTGACTCTTCTAATTTGGGGAAAAAATAAAGACAGGGAGAGGCACGCATCAGACGCACACAGCATTCTTGTTGCTATGGTAACCAGCATGCGTTTGCCGGTTACCATTCTTTTTAAATTTGGGAGGATATTGATGCAAGATGGTAAAAAATTTGACCCAGCGTATTTAAAATATGTATTTTAGTTTAGAGTTTCTTAGTTTTGTAAAAAGAAATTAAAAATAAGTTTGTTTTGATTGTATTCTATGAAAGTGGGTCACGACTTGATGACTATGCGAATGTGGGTTCCAAGCTAAGATGAGTTGATACCTGCTGTAGATGATCTAGAAATTTAAAACCTGACTTAGAATTAAAAGGAAATCAAGTGTTGGACGCATCCCAGCTTTACACCGAGACCAGCATTTGATTTCATCCAAAAATCCATCACCCTCGCAGCACTCTCGCGCAATAACGGATTCTCAAGCTACTGGTCTTTACGCGGTGATTCATGTAGGCGCACGGCCACAAATCCAGAGAGGGGTTCGCGTTTTGATAGCTAGATGTCCTCACTGATGTTCTCGGCTGCAATTAGCAGCCGTAATTAACGAGCGAAAGTTTCAGCACGGAAGCCAAATCGGCTCTCCGCACACTTATTGAAGCGGCGTCTCTTCCTGAGGGTCATTAGTGGAAAAAGGTCTCTTTCCATCATGAACCACGCCGTCAAACCGAGCCCCTGATCACCGACTTCATTATAAATCACGGCCGAACAATTAGCAAGACAAGAGCCTGTCCTCGTTTTCAGAACGACAGACTTGATGTATTTACCCAGATAGATGAAGAAGGTGTTAACATGGTGACAGCTTATAATCGAACGAAGGAAGGTGCACAAGCTGAGGTCAGCACTTTGGATCATGACTATTAATATATATAAATAACAAAACACATGAGGTGTACATAGGGCGGCACGGTGGCTTAGTGGTTAGCATGTTCTCCTCCCAGCGCTAGGGATTCCCGTTTCGGATACCAATCTGGGTGGAGTTTCCATGTTCTCCCCGTGTCCGCGTGGGTTTCCTCCGGGTTCTCCGGTTTCCTCCCACAGTCCAAAAACACGGATCAAGTCAATTAAATTCTCCAAATTGCCCCATATAGAGTGTGTCTGTGTGAGTGAGTGTACCCGGCGATAGATTGGCATCCTGTCCTGGGTGTACCTGGGTGCCCAGCGCCCGAGACACGTTCTCCCCTGGATGGGCATGAGGAACCCCCCGCGACCTTAATACAGGATAATGGATGGATGGACGAAGTGTACATTTTTAAAATGGGATGTAACATCTATATTCGCAAATAAAGTAACCAACTTGTATAACTTTTTAATGTTTATATGTTATAAACATGGATATGATGACGATGACAGGCTCGTGATAAGCACCTCCACCTCTCAGCGCTGGGGATTCGGGTTCGAATACCAATCTGGATGGAGTTTCCATGTTCTCCCGCAGTCCGAAAACATGGATTCAAGGTTAATTGGCTGCTCTAAATTGCCCCTATATAGTTTGTCTGTGTGTGTGAGAGTGATCTTGTATAAATGTGGATTTGGTGACATTTCTAAGGTATTACATTTCCTTGAACTAAATGCAAATCAACCCAAATATGGGCATTTACCTCCTTTGCTTAGAAACATAACTTTTTATTAGGTACGCCTAAGCACAGTCCATAGATGGTCGTCGTAGTTCTACAGTTACATTCTGTAGTCCATCTGTTTCACTACGTGTTGCACGGCCCATTTAATCAGTTCTCTGAAGATCAGGGCCCCACAGAGCAGGTATGAGTAGGGTATTATTAATTAATAACATGTTTTCCATGCTTTTGTTAGACTCTGTTGGTTCTCTGTTCTCTATTGGGCTGTACCATCACAGAACAGGTATCATTTGGGTGGTGGATTGTTTATGGTCAGTTCTGCAGTGACACTGATGCAGTGAGGGGGTGTTTAGTGCAGCAGTGCTGCTGTAGTTTCATTTAAACACCTCAGTGACACTGCTGGGATAGGAATAATGCACCAACCCAATAATACCTACTCTGTGGTGCTACCATTGGGGTTCTGGCCATTAGAGAACCACTTTGTTAGACCCCTTTATTCTGTTCTCTAATGATCATGACCCCAACAAAGCAGGTATTATTAGGGTGGTGGATGATGGTTGGAGTATATTTTGATAGGTGTACTGTTCTGTAACTATAAAGGGACCAACTGTTATCAACCTGAAGAGTCAGAACCCGAGCCGAAAGCAGAAGTGCATGATAAAAAATACAAACACACAGGATTAAGCTTTATATTAAAGCTTGAGAGATAATATTCGGTTGTAATGAAAGTTGTGCCAGAGAGCAGAAGAGCTTTTCGGTGCCTGCGAGCAAGAACCTTAATCTCAATTGATCAGCTCTATGCTTGGATGGTCTGCAGACTCAATTATAAAGTCTCTGGATAACAGCATCTGCCTAATGACTAAGTGTAAATAAACACAACAGACGGCCAAAATCACCACGAGAGGAAATTAAACACGTCCAGCGGAACGCACATCGTTCATTACAACAATAAATGAATCTTGTTCTGTGCTTCAATATCTTGTCACCTCGTGTCATCTATGAATAGTAGCAGTCAAAAGTTTGGACACGCCCCCTTCTTTCTTCAGACTGTAGGCCATCAGTGTTCTTTGTTGTTGTTAGTCCACTGTTGGTTCTCTGTTGGTCAGGATCATCACAGAACAGGTATCATTTGGGTGGTGGATTGTTTATTGGCAGTTCTGCAGTGCAGCAGTAGTTTCATTTAAACACCTCAGTGACACTGCTGGGATAGGAATAATGCACCAACCCAATAATACTATCCTGACAATCGAACACAGTAAAGAGGACGTACACAGTATGTACTGTAGGACACAAACAGATGGACTACATTCTGAAATTGTAGAACTACAACGTCCATCTTTATGGTAAAATGGATACGATAAACAATGAAGCAAAAAGGAGGCGTGGCATAACTTCTGACAGGTACTGTGTATAGTGAAGCCAAAATTATGTGTTGATGGTTAATGGTTCATGGCTGATGATTGAACTTGCTTTTAAATACAGTATTTGTTGAGGTATTTATTACCACAATAATAAAAAAATTGGATGTGTACATGTATTAACACGTCTCTATGGAGACTGTATATGAAGTAACGATGACACATCAGATAACCCTCTAACTGCTTAACCCTTTAATGTACTCACCAAGAAAAAAGCAAAGGAATTTTTTTTTTTTTTTTATGTTTGAGGCATTAATAAAAACAATTGGTGTTTTTTTTTTTTTTTTTTTTAAATAGACCCCCCAGTTTTCAAAATACACGCCTCTATTAAACGGTTGAGCAGGAGGTTAAAGGGTTAAAATGACCCCACAACTTACAAGCAATAGGTGGTTTGTAAAGAATGTGTTTTTTTTTTTTTTTTAAATGTTTACATTTAAATATTGATTCTGTTAATGTATTCACACAATATCTGGTGGGTGGGGCATTCTGCTTGGGGCTCCCATAAGCCTTTAAACGGCCCTGTATGGGGTGTCTCTGGAGGACTCACTGAAGAATCAATAACTTCATGGTCACTTTTAAATGGAGAGAACAAAGTGGACTGCGGTTGGTGGAGTACGTTCCTGAATATATGGAACTATGATGAAATGATTTCTGCCTGTCTAACGAACACCAATTAAGGACTGTGCCTTAACAAACCGCAGTAAGGGTCAGCCCGTACGTCCCATTCTCATTCAGACACGTTGAGAAGGCCAGTTTCACACAAAGCATTTCAGTTCAAAGCTTCTCCGGGGAATTCGTGTTTTCAAACACACAGAGGGCCGACATATTTTCAGAAACGCCGGCGTCGAAGAGAGAATAACGATTGCAGCTTTTTCTTCAAGGAGACGGACAAAAAAGGGCCAGCTTTTTTTAAACCGCACGGAGGTAAAATTATTCAGCGAATGCAAATTATATATCAGACAGAAAACACACAGAGAATCTGCAAAGCATGAAAAATGCATTTACTATAAATTCTGAATTGTACCGAGTTTGCAGATATTGGGATGATAGTTCGGACCAATGGTTAAGAGTGGAGGTGCATCCGCAGGGGACGGTGGGGAGGGGTGGGGTGGGGTGGGGTGGGGTGTGCAGGACATGGAGGTACTGAGAGGAGGGTGGGCACAATTTTAACATAATAAAAGCAATGCATGCTGGTAGACCACAAAAACAACAATACATGATGAATGTCCCTGTAAAAGTAATTTGTTAATTTAATTGGTTAGTGGCAATTTGAAAAGAAATACAATATTTAAAAGAAATCCCAGTGGCATTTCCAGGCAAAAGGCATGTATGGATGAGACAGAAATTTTTTTTTTCGGGTGGGGGGGGGGTCACATTTTACATAAGGAAGAGTTGCATGCAATGTAAACTCAATCAGAAAGTCGTACCCGAGCATGACTACCCCCCTTTCCTCATAACCCCCTCCCCAGTGGCCTGCGCTCACATCACGCCTAAGGTTCTAATCTCGAGCGTGCGTACGTCATCATGCTACATGGCTCTTTTTGTCTTTGAACCATGGCTCCTTCACAGGGGATCCGTTCAGAGGTGCCGGGAATTTGTCAAAACACCCTAAACACATGTTAAATGCAATAACACACTTGCATTATGAAAAGATCAGCATGTAAAATTCTTTAAAAAGATATTTTACAAGTCTGGGTTAGCAGTCTTGGGGAAAAATGAAAGCAAGAAAGATGATAACTGATGTTAATTTTTGCATAAAGAGCTGAAATGAGTCACTCGGCGGGAGGGCTTTATGGAAACTTAAGTGGGGGTTTCAGAGAGAGAGGAAAACTAGGAATTTGCAGCTCTGTTTGAGTTCTGTGTGGTTAGCCCTCAGACTAGATGCACGTCATGAGTCCCCAATGGTTTCAAACAGGTCCAGGTGGAACAGGTGTGGTAGCTCAGTGGTCAGGCTGTTGGGCTATCATTTACAATTTGGTCATTTAGCAGACGCTTTTATCCAAAGCGACTTACAAGGTGAACACAGGGTTAATCACAACATCTCTGGAGCAATGAGAGTTAAGGGCCTTGCTCAAGGACCCACATTGGTAACTTCAGTGGACCTGGGATTTGAACCCACAACCTTCAGATTGAAAGCCCAACGCCCAAACCAAATCTTGTCCTCAAGATGCTGATCTTTTCATCAAAATCCCAGGTCCACTAAAGTGACCACTGTTGGTCGGTGAGCAAGGCCATTAACCCTCATTGCTCCAGGGTGCTGTATGGGGTCCCCCTGTGTTCTGACCCCAACCAAGTTGGGATACGTTGCTTTGGGTGAAAGGGTCTGCTAAATGACCAAATGTAAATGGAACGCAATCAAACACTAATGAAAAGAACTCAAATTTAGGGGGAAATGTACGTTTGAGAGCGGTTCAGATTCCGTAATGTGAGGGGGGAGGGGTGGCAGTCGACACGATCAGGGAATTGATTAACGCACCTGATGCGACGTGCGCAGCGTTTTAAGCCGTGACATCATATGCCATGGAGAGAGAGTGATTCCATGGGGCATAGGAGTGGGACTTTCATGAGCAACAACATGCCAACACTTAAATGCGGTGAGTAAAATGCCCCCTCCCGTCTCCGTACCCACCCCTCGTTACAGTGATCAACCTCTAAAACTGTCTTTTAATTGTCAATTGGCTCGAAGTCACTTTAAATGGATCAAATCTTCTTCTTTCAGTTCTTTCAGCTCATTAGGGGGCGCCACAGCGGATCATCCTCCTCCATCTGGTCCTATCCTGAGTATCTTCCTCCTGTCACTCCGAGCACCTGCTTGTCCTCCCTCACCACATCCATAAACCTCCTCCTTGGCCTTCCTCTCCTCCTCCTGCCTGTTGGCTCCATCCTCAGCATCCTTCTGCCAATATAAACCTCATCACTCCCCTGCACATGTTCACACCACCTCAGTCTTACCTCTCTCACTTTGTCTCTACAACATCCTACCTGTTCTGTCCCTCTGTTGAACTCATTCCTACTCTTGTCCGTCCTCGTCACTCGCAATGAGAATCACAGCGTCCTCCTCTCTGCTACCTCCAGCTTCCTCTCCTGTCGCTCGGTCTGTGCCTCCGTCTCGACGTAGTACAACATCGCAGGCGCCACTTTCCTCTAAACCTTCACTAAAGACATCATGTGAAATGTTTTGATTATGTGAAAAGCAGGTAGAGTTTGAAAACAATATGTTCAGATGAGTTTAAAATAAGGACTAAAAAGTCTTTTCATCTTTATACAGTAGCACTCAAAGTTTGGACAGGCTCCAACTTTTTTGTTGTTGTTAGTCCCCTGTTGGTTCTGTTCTCTATTGTCAGGATCATTACAGAACAGGTATCATTTGGGTGGTGGATTGTTCGTTGTCAGTTCTGCTGATGCAGTGAGGGGGGGTTAGTGCAGCAGTGCTGCTGTAGTTTCATTTAAACACCTCAGTGACACTGCTGGGATAGGAATAATACACCAACCAAATTGTAGAACAGAGTAAAGAGGACATACACAGTATGTACTGTAGTCAACAAACAGATGAACTAAGTACGTGAACAGTATGATGAACAGTACGTGGAATGGAGAACATTGGCAATAAGTGGTGCAAAGGAGACATGTCCAAACTTTTGACTGCTACTGTATTCCATTTACAGTTTAAGTCCAGAATTCACTTCGCATTATCTTTATGAGTTGAGTCTCGTACACTATATAACCAAAGTATAAGGACGCATGTCTTATTTATTAAATTCAGGTGTTCGTTAATGTGTACATGAGCTGAAACTACCACAGACACTCAGATGTTGAAGAGTGGAAGCTGCTCCAGCTGCAAACAGAGGACCATCTTCAAAACCGAGGCCTTAAAGCTGCTGTAGGTGTGATGTGTAGATGGCCCAATACTTTTGTCCATATAGTGTTCATGTTGACTGCAAACAACCCGGCTATCAAAGACTAAGCAGAGAATAAAATAAGTCACAAAGCTATTTCTTATCCAGTCGAAAAAGTAATCAATCAGCCTGACTGAGCTCCATTTTTTCTCAAAGTGAAAACTGGAAAGGCTATTACACTTACTATTACACCTCTCTCAAGCTGCGGAGACCCGAGTAAGCAACCATTCAAAGAAACAAAAGCGTTCGCCAAAGCACACGAAAGACGTTTTTCCATGCCATGATTATTCATTTATAAAAATAAGAAAAAAAAAACCCTGCAATTGTTTTTCTCAAGCTTTTCAAAATCATAGTGCAAAATTTGGACCCTTTTATAAATGAGGATTTGTGTTTCTCTGAGCAGAAGGCAGGTGGAACCACAATGCCGAATGCATACAGATTATACACGGCTTTCGGTGCTGCTTAAACTGAAGTTCTGTGCTTATGTTTATTAGCTTAACGAAAGGCTGATCGTTCCGATAATAAAGGGATCCACTCGAGCGGCAGACCAGATTTAAGCAGAGTCCTTTCGCTTTTCACTCCATGGTGGATTCATAAATAATGCATGTTGCAATTTGTTCGTTTTCTTTTTTGCGTTGTGTAACAGTAGCTACTGCTGCTGGATGCTGAGAGCGATTGTGGGAAAGCAGCTGAATGTGGTAGCAGCCAGTGCGAAGGCTGTACACTTGGCCTGGCTCCATCGGTCGCTGATTTATGTTTAATGCAGTACATATGGCTGGTGGACTTCAAACGGAGGGATACTAGGAGTTCTAGGCTGCATAATCAGCCGTGGGTTGTGCGAGACCGTACCTTCTCAACTAATACGAACTAAGTCATTTAATTATTCAGGAGGCCTGGCCAGTGTTTATTTGAATAATAGAGATGGGCATCGAGAACCGGAATCAAATCAGCTCAGGTCGTCTGAAAACTGTTATCATATAGATAGGCTTTTGATGGGCTCTTATCGTCCACAGTGTTTACTGAAGACAGAACGCAAAAGAGAAAGTGAGGCTCAACTGTGGAAGAAAATTTTATTTAATGGCGGGCCACAGTCCACAGTGTGTGGAAGGACGATGGACCACATGGCGCCATCCAAGTGCGCAATGCATGTTTCATAAGGCAGGGTTGGAAAAGTTTGGTGTGGAAGAACACGACTGTCGTGTACAAAGCCCTGACCTCAAACACAGCAGGCCCTCTCATCCAACATCCTCATTTTCATTTCATTTTTAAGGTGCCCTGTCCTGGGTTTGACATCTGCATCCAAAGAGGCTGTTTTTTTGTATTTTCAACCGTTTTTTAAAAATATTTTCAACCATTTTCAAAGTCAACGTTGCCATTTTATCAGCTCAAAGCAGCCTGACAATTTGGGTTTGACCTCTGGCATCAACAAGTACATTCACCCAGATAACTGTGGTTTACTGCAGATTTTCTCCTCCATCAGACCATCTCTCTGTAAACCTTAGAGATGTGAAAATCCCAGTGGAAATCCCAGTGAATCAACACCAAAAACAACCTCAGATCTAATAAAGTGGCCAGAGGGAGTATTTTTTCGGTTTTGCTCAGGCTTGAGAACAATGATGCGAGTTTTATTGAAAGGCTGCAGCTGTAAATCGCAAATGCAGTAAATGCACAGCATGCCAACCCTCCTGATCTGCTGTAGTGCAGTCTGCAAGAGTGGCATGTAATTGGGTTTGAAGCAGGAAGGGGAGGGGCTAATCGACTCCTCCTAATATTGCGAGGGTTCATGTAGTCTTTATGGCAAGCGTGTAATATTGGGACCCAATTTGAAACCTTATTTTCTTCTCTCCTTTTGAAACACGGAGAGCGAGAGACGTTTTTCTGGCACTTGATTAGCTTTTGTTTTCAGGACTGTAGGTGACTGAGTGAGTAAGAAATAAAAATAAAACTGTTTTATGTGGAAAATGAATACAAAGCAAACACAGCTCTTATATTAAAAAAATATACAAACTGGAACACAGCTCAACTGCTGTAAATGTCACACACCGCACTCATGGGGCCAATAACCGAAAGAGACGGACATCTTTCTATTTTTAAATCATGTAGAATACACTGAATCCTGTTTGGTTCCCAGGTGAATCAAACACAGGTCTGACGTCTGCATGTCCTCCCCGTGCGGTACCTCAGTGGTCTTCCCTCGTGCAAAGAAATGCTGATGAGGTTGTAAACTGCCTGCTCACTGCGAATGCAGGGAATTGTTCCAAACTGCCATTTTCAAGAACTTAACCATGCCACCCTTTAATGTCATGAATGTAAAGTAACATTCCTAACTATGTTTTCAGGTTCTTTTTTTATGTTGCTGAGCGATACCATGGCTGCACTTCATTGCATGAAAACTCCCTAAACCCCTGAAGCACTGCACTACACGATACCACGAAGCAGCACCTCTATGTAATGGCATTTGCATGCGTTCTTAATGCGTGTTCTTAAATGCATGGGTTTTTTCCCAGAGCTCAGCTTTTCCTTCACAGTCTGAAGACATGTGGGTCAGGTGAATCAGAAAGACTACATAAATTGCACCTTGGGCTGTGTGTGTGTGTGTGTGTGTGTGTGTGTGTGTGTGTGTGTGTCAGTGTGCAGTGGAGGGAGAAGTAGGGTGTGAACTGTCAACTTGTCCAGGGGGTTTTTCTTTTTCATCCCATACGTTTTGGGTTAAGCTTCAGTAAACTCAGCAACCACGATAAGACAACCAGCTTAGAAAACAAATAAAATTATTACGTATGATTAAAAGTACATAGAACCTGTCCATTCTTCCTTTCACATTGTCTTTGGTTATTGATCACAGAAGATTATCATTTGAATAATATATCTGACAGACTAATCAATGTGACGTCTACATCATTTATTTTTAAGATATATTGATTTATTAACTTATTCAAAATCTTTACAACAAATTAACACAAACCGAATGCATAGTGAGTGGCTTGTAATTCTCTTATATTCTTTACACATTATTAAATCAATACAACCTACATGTTACATACCAATAATGATTCAAACCCTAAGATTATTTCTAGCGTGATGGCAAAATTGAGTCTGGATGTGTGCATCACTTTTTATAATTGTGGTAAATAACATATTGTAAAGATTACACATCATATACAGTTCTGTGTTCTGCGCACAAATTAATACAAATGCTCCAGATCCAAGTATAATTCTTTAAACTTTCCCAAAAAAATGTACCTATTTTACATATTACCCAGCAACATTCACCTATCTCTAGTTTCACACAGACGTCTACACCCCCATGTCAAAACTTCCTCTGCTCAAGGGTTAATTGTTAATCTGTGCCAATGACTAAAAGTCTACGACATGAAATCCCAGGCAAGCCAGCAAAATGCGGCTAGACCCTTTAGCAAAGACCCCAGCTACACGCTTGTATGTTTATTTATGATTCAATTCTCTCGCAGTACTAAGGTGCTTTGGGAAATGCATCCGCCAAATGAATACATTAATTTAGCATTAAATTATTGCAATGCGAGCGAAGACGGGCTTGGATTTCCAAAGTGTTATTATGAAAACAAATTCGACATGAAGATGAAACATTAAAGTGTCATTTTAATTATCCACTGCCTTGTCTAAATACACTGTCTGATTAGGCCCAATCAGATTGCCATGTCTAATTAAGATTCTTCCCTGAGCACCAAGTGCTTAATAAACTTTTGGAAGTGCAAAAATAGTTTCCACACATCATCAGTAGCCATGTACACCAGCAAAGACATGGGTTTAGAAAAATCTCTGCACCAGGAGTAAGACAGATTTAGAACAGATGCAGCTAATAAACGGTTTGGTTAATATCAGGGTCAAAAAAAGAAAGGGTTTTTATGTGTGATCGATTTTATACATCTGTATTACAATTACAAATAAAATATTGATTTTATCTCACTGTATGGCTACTATTTAAGACATAATGAGGTGAACTCACGGTCATAACCATCACTTGGTTAGAATAATCATTAGGAAATGCCAATATAGCAACACTTTTCACTCCTCATACCTTGATCTAATAGACAACAGCCATTGGCTTTTACCCAGATAGAACTGCTGTGCACGATATATTTAGCCATGTGCGACCCCTAGGATGCCCTATAGGTCAGTTTACAATGATTCTGTAAAGTTTCATAGTAAATGGGTTGTTACGAAGTACGTCATGAATTCTTTATTTGCTAAATAAAAGGCTTAAAATAATTAAAAGGCACAAGGGAAATTTTAAAATGTAACTGTAAGCAGTGATTTTGCCCATGGTGTGATTATCTATATCTTAAATGCTGGTTGGAATGTTTTTATAACAGCCTGTAAGGAAAAACAGTAAGTTTTACGAAAAAGAAAAAAAAAGGGGGGCAAAATAAAGCAGACAAGAGCACTAGAGCAAGACAAAAGTGCGATCATGTAGAGATTGACAATGTCTGATGAACTGATCCTCCTGTACTAAAGTGCATCAGTTCGGTTTTCCAAACCTCGAAATAGGTTCATGTCGTAATTACCATCCATGGATGTTGATTCTTTTGAAAAATACTGCCAGTGTTTCTAACAGACACTTCATCCTTCACCTCACCGTCATACGGAAATGATCACCATCGCTTCGATCGTCCCGGCGTAGCTGTGTATGAGGCAGCTCCATGTGCAAATGGACTTTAAAGATTGCAGCTTTGATCAATAAACACATGGCTTATTGGAACAAATTCCTAGAAATCCCACTACCAAAACACATCCAGCCTCATAAACCGATCAGCCCCGTTTCACTCAGAAAGGACATCTGCAGCGAGACAGGGACACGTCCGGTGATCAAAAGGCTGGGGCAACATGGACAGCCTTGTGTGGCAAGAAGATATTTGATCCAGATTGGCTGTAGGCTCTAAAAGGAATCATTTCCAGCCTTTTTTTTTCTCGCAGTCTGCAGGTGTTTGCCAGGCGCCCGGTGTAATTCTAACTACTGGGTGACCAGAGAGCAAAGTGCATGGCTCATCCTGCAGCACCAGAGCTCCGGGGCTCTGTTCTCCTGCATGTGGTAAGGGTTCTAAACGGGTGGTCACGCCAAACAAGCGTTTCCATGCTAAATGAAGTGATGTAGGAGGCTGACTCTGGGCGTGTGGCTGAGGAGGTGGTTGATCCCGGTGTGTCAATGCTTTTATCCACATGCACATCCATCAGCTTAAGGCAGGACACGGTTCCCGTCATTATTTAATATGTTGTGGACCATGTCCGTGTTCTGAATGGAAACCAGAGTGAGCTATGCTATATGCTACCGGCGACATGTGAGAAAGAAAGGACCAGATATACACACACACACACACACACACACAGAGTGCTGGATGGCGACTTGAGCAAGGACACTGCCCGAACAAGTGCCCCCACACCAAACCGAATCTCGTGGCGCGCCCGGTACCAAAAGTTGACAGAATAAAACCTTTAAAACGCCGTTTAAACCCCCGTTGGTGCTCCTAACACACTTTAGCTTCAAACAATGGCTGAAACGGTAGAACTTTCTCGCCGTACGCGGTGCTGCACACGGTCCCTAGTTCACGGTACTGCACACGGTGCCGTCCGCGGAGCCGTACGCGGTGCTGCACACGGCGCGGTTCAGCCAAAGCCCCGCTCCCGCCGGCTGGGAACGGAGAAGCATGATGGGAGAGGGGGGAAGAAAAACCTTTCATACCTCCTTCTTGGTCGGCCTGGAGACAAGCGGGCATGTTCTTCTTCCAACCCGGCATGATTTCGGAGGCGCTGTGAGCATTCAGACCCGGGGGAAAGCTATAATCTCAGGCGCATTCCGCTCTGAACGCCGGCTCCGTCCGCCGTCATGTCCTCCTCACAGAGGCGAGCCCTTCCTTTTTCAGTCAGCGCTGTAATTCAACCCACCGGCTCCCCTCAGCTGAGGAGTGGCGCGGAGCGAGCTGTGGAGGAGGAGGAGGAGGAGGAGGAGGAGGAAGAGGAGGGGTAGGAGGAGTAGGAGGGGGAGTAGAATGGTAGTAAGGTGCTGCTCTATCAACACCTCTACTACTACTACTGTATCTACTACACTACACTACTACTGTACCCTGTGCACTACTGTACAGTGTATATATCCATCCATCCATCTATTATCTTCCGCTTTATCCTCTACGAGGGTCGCAGGAGGGGGGTTCCCCATGCCCATCCAGGGGAGAACGTTTCGGGCGCTAGGCAGATACACCCAGGACAGGGCCCCAATCTATCGCTGGGCACACACTCACTCACACAGACACATATATTCATTCATTCATTATCTTCCGCTTTATCCTCTACTAGGGTCGCAGGAGGAGGGTCCCGATGCCCATCCAGGGGAGAACGTTTCGGGCGCTGGGCAGATACACCCAGGACAGGACGCCAATCTATCACTGAGCACACACTCACTCACACAGACACATATATTCATTCATTCATTATCTTCCACTTTATCCTCTACTAGGGTCGCAGGGGGGGGGGTTCCCCATGCCCATCCAGGGGAGAACGTTTCTGGCGCTGGGCAGATACACCCAGGACAGGACGCCAATCTATCGCTGGGCACACACTCACTCACACAGACACACTCTATATGGGGCAATTTGGAGAACTCAGTTGACCTCGATCCATGTTTTTGGACTGTGGGAGGAAACCGGAGAACCCAGAGGAAACCTATGCGGACACCGGGAGAACATGGAAACTCCACCCAGATGGGGATTTGAACCAGGAATCCCTAGTGCTGAGACCACTAACCACTAAGCCACCGCATATATATATATATATATATATATATATATATATATATATATATATATATGGACCACTATCACTGCTGCATTTCCATTACCTGGGATTTGAACCCACAACCTTCAGGTTGATAGCCCAACACCCTAACCACTATCCATCCATCCATTACCTTCTGCTTTATCCTCTACTAGGGTCGCGGGGGGGGGGGGGTCGTCCCCCATACCCATCCAGGGGAGAACGTATTAGGTGCTGGGCAGATACACCCAGGACAGGGCGCCACTCACTCACATAGACACACCCACAAACACACTCTATATGTGGCACTTTAGAGCATTCAATTTACATTGATCCAAGTTTTTGGCCTGTGGGAGGAAACCGGAAATCCCTACGCTGGGCTTATACAGCCAGGAAAGGGTGCCAATCCATCGCTGGGAACGCACAGTACATACAATGTACAGACATGTTTGAGAAAATAGTTTCACAGCAAGAAGATTCTAGGTTTGATTCCTGTGCGAGAGAGACTGTGTGTCTGCAGCCATGGACTTGCATCCAGTGACCCCCGGGATAAGATCCAGAAAAGTAAAGAAATCATTAAAGGAATGACTGTAGAATTTAAAGCATCGCTGCTCTTTACGTATAACAAATTATAAATAAGTCATTTCAATCCATTTATCCTCATCTGCAGCATTAGAGCCGTAATTTTATTCTTAAAGTCAATTGTACCAATTTTTAAAAATAGCAATGACTGAATAATTCAACATTTAATACTAGTGCCTATCCTGCAGATTCGCTAAACAGGGATTAAGTTCTCAAACCATGTTTGACTTCCCACGCATCCACACAGTTAATGCCAATGAGGCAAATGAGGAATTGTCATTTATCCACGACTGGAGGAAGATTATTTTGTTAATCACTGTGGCACATCAGCTTCTTGTATCAGCGGTGCATTGGCCATTCATTGTCCCCCCCCCCCCTCCCTCTCACTTTATCAGTTCAATCCTGCTAGCTTTATACTCACTTAACGCTGGGGGGCAAATCCAGCCTCTAATGAGTGATGCAGGGCAGAACCACAGCCTGATGGATGTTCCTTAATCTATGCATAACCACTCATCCCAGAGGCAATATCCAGAAATATGCAACATAGGTAGCAGGGCAGAAAACTGGAAATGGAAAACGTACCATTTCTGCTGAGAGATACATGGCTGCCTATCCTTTAGATCCTAAACTCTTTTCCTCTTACTCTCTCATGAGGTAACCATGTAAATTCCATCCAAATTGGGATTCGAACCCTGATCCCCAGCGCTGAATAGTGAACGTGTTGACCACTAAACTGTGCAGAAACTGTATGGTTAATAAAATAAATAACTGATTTGTCTCATTTATTTCATTTTTACTTGAACAAATATTTGCAATTAAACATAATAATCACATATTAGGGCACGGTGGCTTAGTGGTTAGCACGTTCGCCTCTCAGCACTAGGGATTCCCGGTTCGAATCCCCATCTGGGTGGAGTTTCCATGTTCTCCCCGTGTCCGCATGGGTTTCCTCCGGGTTCTCCGGTTTCCTCCCACAGTCCATTTACATTTGCATTTGGACATTTATTGGACGCTTTTATCCAAAGCGACTTACAAGGTGAGCACAGGGTTCATCACAACATCCCTGGAACAATGAGGGTTAAGGGTCTTGCTCAAGGACCCACATTGGTAACTTCAGTGGACCTGGGATTAGAACCCCCAACCTTCAGATTGATAGCCCAACACCCTGACCACTGAGCTACCACTCCCCCCTTTATTAGACATCATCTGGTTTCTACAGTTACCAATCAGCTCCATCCACCACAGACGCGAATGGAAGTTCTACAGCTGTGGAGACGTCTTTTTCTCTTTCTCATTGTCGAATAAAGGCTACATTCTACTGCATACGACTCAATTGGTCATTTCTTTCAACCCAATGGTACAATCTTCCTGAACAAGGAACAATAAAGGTTAATAGGGCGGCACGGTGGCTTAGTGGTGAGCACGTTCGCCTCTCAGCACTAGGGATTCTCGGTTCGAATCCCCATCTGGGTGGTTTCCATGTTCTCCCCGTGTCTGCGTGGGTTTCCTCCGGGTTCTCCGGTTTCCTCCCACAGTCCAAAAACATGGATCAAGTCAATTGAGTTCTCCAAAATTGCCCCCTATAGAGTGTGTTTGTGTGAGTGAGTGTGTGCCCAGCGATAGATTGGCGCCCTGTCCTGGGTGTATCTGCCCAGCGCCCGAGACGATCTTCCCTGGATGGGCATGGGGAACCCCACCGCGACCCTAATAGAGGATAAAGCGGAAGATAATGAATGAATTAATGAATCACATATTAGTAAATCATTAGCAGACTTATTATCAGAATGAGCATGCAACTGGTTGTTCTTTTTATAATCCTCTTAATGAGCTTTTCTTGAATCAGTATTATCAATGAAAGTTTAAGTTCTGAAGGTTAAATCAAATCTTTTAAAGTGCTTTCTCCTCATAGAGTAGTGCTGACATTGCAGTAGTGTTTTTCCCCCAAAGGAGAGCGTTTACCTTACAGATAATTGAACATGTCATTTACCTCGTGCGTTTGGCATGCTTGCTGCAACTGCATGGGCAGATAGCGAGGCAATTATTGTCATTCTTTGATTGATGTTAATGCAAACTTGTCCTCAGAAGACCCTCTCTCGATAAATCATAGAAGCAACAATTTACTGCGATTGTCTGAGCTAAAAGTATGGAGACTGCTGGCTCTGACGTATACTTTTCTGGATACTAATTCCACTAGATCTTTGTGTTCTCTACACCACAGAAGTTGGGTGAGAGTCTAAAGATTGTTTCCTGCAGTTAGACTTACCCTGACCTTTTTTTAATGTTTACATTTCAATTACTTTTGATAACTTGAGTAAGCGGCGGCACGGTGGCTTAGTGGTTAGCACGTTCGCCTCTCAGTGCTAGGGATTCCCGGTTCGAATCCCCATCTGGGTGGAGTTTCCATGTTCTCCCCGTGTCCGCGTGGGTTTCCTCCGGGTTCTCCGGTTTCCTCCCACAGTCCAAAAACATGGATCAAGTTAATTGAGTTCTCTAAATTGCCCCATATAGAGTGTGTTTGAGTGTGTGAGTGTGTACCCAGCGATGGATTGGCACCCTGTCCTGGGTGTGTCTGCCCAGCGCCCGAGATGTTCTCCCCTGGATGGGCATGGGGAACCCCACCACGACCCTAATAGAGGATAAAGCGGGAGATAATGAATGAATGAATGAATGAACTTGAGTAAGCGATATTTGGTGGGGCATATTGCTTTGGACCCCAAATGCTTTGAAACGGCCCTGTGTGCGAGCGAGTGTGTCCAGCGATCTGCCCAGCACCTGATTCAAATTCAGAAATCTTAATGGTCATTACACCAAGTAAAGGTGGACTTCTCTTAAACTCTTAAAAATGCAAATACATATATACAGAAATGTACAAATAACGCACGAACAAACTTTGTCATTACAAGTTGAAAATAACGACACATTTCCACAAACAAGTGGAAAAATTTCCCAGTGCAACATTCTTCCCTGGATGGGTATGAGGACACCCCCCCCCCCCCGACCCGACCCTAGTAGAGGATTAAGCAGTCGTGACATGAGGGTGGCACAGTGGCTTAGTAGTTAGTACGTTGGCCTCTCAGCACTAGGGATTCCTGATTCGAATCCATATCTGGGTGGAGCTTCCATGTACTCCCCGTGTCCGCGTGGGTTTGCTCCGGGTTCTCCGGTTTCCTCCCACAGTCCAAAAACATGGATCAAAGTCAAATGAATACTCCAAAATTGCCCCATATAGAATGTGTGTGTCTGTGTATCTGTGAGTGAGTGTGTGCCCAGTGATAGATTGGCGCCCTGTCCTGGGTGTAGCTGCCCAGCTCCCGAAACGTCCTCCCCTGGATGGGCATGGGGACCCCGCGACCCTAGTTGAGGATAAAGCAGAAGATGATGGATGGATGGATGGATAATAACATGAGATGCAACTTACACAAAATAATATTGTTAAAAACATAAACAAGTGGCCCATGCTCTCGTCCAGTTTCGACAGTAACGTCTGCATTTAAAGCTATAAAAGATCTTGGCTCTTCCGCCATGCCTGACTGCCTGAAACAAAATAATTCATTTGACAGAGTGGCAGAGTTTCAAAGGGAAATCAAAGGCGCTATGATTTCTTATTCAATCAGAGTACTTTAATGCCCATTTCAACGCTTGTTTGTGGGGCAGAATAAAATACTAGTGTCAGCTTGATTCCTCCCAGGCAGCAGTTTGATGAGAGATAGATATTAAATGGCGTAGAAATACACGGCCCTGGAGCAGGAATAAAGAATAAAAGGAAAGTAAAGCAGACGTTCAAAGCCGTGTGAGCACTTAATAGGAGTCGAAGCTGGTAAACCGAGGTTTAACAACTCTGATACCATCTACAGCCAAAATGGGACCGAAAATACGTCCCTTGCCTCATAGAAATGGAAGCACGACACGATAACGTGACCTGCTCCAACATGTCAAAAATGGTCAGCCGTAACGTGCCCGTCAAACAATCTGGCTGTCCTCTGAATCAAAAGAAGTGCTGGCTCGGGTGAATTCATGAGGCATGGCATTGTGTTGGTGCTGCAGTCATCTGGCAGGTCTGTGGATATGAAGTGCAGTCAGCTTTAACCCAGAAATGCCTCCATAAATTACAAAGCTCAAAAGCTTTTTGCAAAATGATACACATTCAGCATAAACACGCACCTCTGTGCTTGGTAAATGGAACATAATTTAATCGTTCTGTTTGCATTCAAATTGACTTGTGATTTTGTTTATCGCTCGTAATAGAGCGGAGTGGCATTCTGGAATCTCTGATCTGGTGCGGTGGGATCCGGCAGCTTTTGTAATTCTGTAATTTGGGGCTACATTTGGGGCGTAGTTGCAGAATTTATATGCTGATAATATGAGAAAAGATATATAAGAAGTAAATAGTAACACAGGGTACTGATGATGATTTCAGCCGACGATAAGCTTGTTTAGCCAAATTCATCAGGCTGACGCGATTAAATCCTTTCATTCATTCATTATCTCACGCTTTATTACATTTGCATTACATTTGGTCATTCAGCAGACACTTTTATCCAAAGCGACTTACAAGGTGAGCACAGGGTTAATCACAACATCCCTGGAGCAACAAGGGTTAAGGGTCTTGCTCAAGGACCCACACTGGTAACTTCAGTGGACCTGGGATTTGAACCCCCAACCTTCAGATTGGTAGCCCAACGCCCTAACCACTGAGCTACCACGCCCATTTATCCTCTATTAGGGTTGCGGTGGGGTTCCCATGCCCATCCAGGGGAGAACGTCTCGGGCGCTGGGCAGATAGACCCAGGACAGGGCGCCAATCCATCGCTGGGCACACACTCACTCACACAGACACACTCTATATGGGGCAATTTTTGAGAATTCAATTGACTTGATCCATGTTTTTGGACTGTGGGAGGAAACCCGAGAACCCGGAGGAAACCCACGCAGACACGGGGAGAACATGGAAACTCCACCCAGATGGGGATTCGAACCGGGAATCCCTAGCGCTGAGAGGCGAACGTGCTAACCACTAAGCCACCGTGCCGCCCGCGCTTAAATCCTATTATTTAAAACATTTTAGAATTTGTGTTTTGTGAAATATTGCATATTGGGAATAATTAAACAGCTTTTGTATTAATAAACTTTTACTTATTAGATATTTGAGACATTACTTACAATATAATCTCTTAGATGCTGAATATTTAACAACTGCTGCTACCACTTCTTATCTCATGGTATTAGTTTTTGCTTCCTCCTAGACTAGGGTCTAGGGTTACAGACTAGGGACTAGGGTCTAGGGTTACAGCAGGGTTCCCCTTGCCCATGGGAGAAAGTTTTAGGCGCTGGACAGATACACCCAAAACAGGGTGCTTATCCATCACTGGACTCACTTTATAGGACAATTTATATAGGGTCAATTTAAAGCAGAACCCACGTGAACACAGGGAGAACATAAAAAAAACTGTCAAAACAGAGAGGAGAACATGCTAAACACTACACTTCTAAATACTGGAAATGTTTTCATGATGACACTTTCATTATCTTCCACTTAATTCTCTATTAGAGTCGCGGAGGGTTCCTATGCCCTATCATGGGAGAACGTTTCAGGCTCTGGGCGGATACCACCAGGACAGGGTGCCAATCTAACACTGAGCACACACTCTTTATATAGAAGCAATTCAGAACAGCCAATTCACCTTGAATAATTATTTTTGGATTGTGGGAGGAAACCAGAGAGCCCAGAAAAAACCTATATGGGGAGAACGTGAAAACTCCACCCAGATTCAAACCTAAATCCCCAGTGCTGAGAGGTGGATGCGCTAAGCACTACACCACCACGCAAAAAAAAGTTATAAAAACACCTGATTTTTCAGCAATGACAAAATTCAAGTCCTTTTCTAATAATTGTCATTCGAAATCCTCTGCGCACCTTTGCCTCGGCAAAACGAGGCTCCGTCACTCGAATCTAAAATTCGATTACATTTCTTAATTAGCTAAATATGCTAATAACAAGACTGGGCTGGCCAAGGGCAAGACTAATTAAAAGAACAGGAGCTCCTGAAAGGCGGAACAATAGTAGGTAATGGAAAAATGAAAGAGATTAAATGAATTTCTTCGCCAGTGAATCATCTCAATTACCTGAATAATTACAGCATGCACACTCGGCTGTTTGCAGAAGACTGTGTCTTCGCTCGGCGGAGCTGTGCAGGTTCCTCTCCTTTAAGTTTACTGATTCTCATTTCAAAATACAGATTCATAATCAGTTTTTTTTTCTTCAGATGCTTAATGTTATCTTGTAAATTGCCTACAGGTAATCTGTTAGTTTGTGGGGGGGTTGTGGGGGGTGTATATAAACACCCCTGATGAGAGAGCAGCTGTGCCTTACAGCTTATGTCTCACATCACAGCATCCGAGCGATAGAGATTCCATTCTGCACCACAGTTATGACATGCATTATTTAAAAAAATAAAAAAAAAAACATCTGTGACAAACCCAGTACTCTTATACGCACAGGCAGCTACACACACAAACACACACACACACACACTCACTGAGCCAGAAACTTCCCCTGAGAGCTTCGCATTCTTTCTCACCATTAATCAAGTATGAAGAAGACTGAGAGGAGAGAAGTGGAGATAAAGTCAGGAGGAGAGTAGCCGCAGAGACAAAGCGCTTCGGGAAAGGATTGGACATTGTGTGCTCAGTATAGCTAAAAGAGAAAAAGACGGAGGAGGGCCATTGTCGTGGTTTATCATATGTCATCTAATACACAGCGCTGAGAATGTACAAGGGTTTCACACATCATTGTGAATAAAGGAAACCTGTGTAAATGGAATCTATAAAGGGCTCCCACTATGTCACAAGCACAGAGTGCTGTTTAAAATCATTCAAGATAAATAGGTGAACCGTACTGAAGAATTCTCTTCACCTTAAAGCAATTTAAAATCCCCATGCAACGTTTCGGGCACGTACTAACTGCTGAGCCACCGTGCCGCCCGCATTGGCTTCATATTTTATCTAAAAATTGTAATTAAGTTGCATTAAAGGGCGATGGTGGCGTAGTGGTTAGCACGTTTTCCTCTCAGCGCTGGGGATTCAGGTTCGAATCCCAATTTGGGGATTCCTCTGGGTTTCCTCTCACAGTCCAAAAACATGAATTCAAGGTTAATTGCCTACTCTAATTTGCCCCCTTATATTGTGGGTGAGGTAGTATCCCCAGCGATAGATTAACCCCCTGTCCTGGGTGTATCTGCCCAGTGGAACCCTCCATAATCCTCATATAGGATTAAATAGAAAGTTCATCCATTCATTATCTTTCACTTTATCCTCTACTAGGGTTGCAGGGGGATGTTTTGGGAGCTGGGCAGATACACCCTGGACAGGGTGACAATCCATTGCTGGGCACACACTCACTCAGCCATACACATACTCTTGTGTGCATAGGTGTGTATGGCTGAGTGAGTGTGTGTCCAGCAATGGATTGTCAACCTGTCCAGGGTGTATCTGCCCAGCTCCCGAGCTTAAATGTTTGGATGAATATGAATATGTACAGCACATTGACTGCAGTGTCTGATATATTGCAAAGTCTATGATAAAAAACCTTTATTTATTTTTAATATTGAATGGAATGTAAAACAGAAGGATAAACATTTGCAGCGCTTTGCTAGGAAAATATATTCCTTCAAATTCGAAACCCTGTTATATAGTTTTCTGAAAAACTATGACAAATGTTTGATGAATATATGGAGTGGATCACAGCATGAGTGACGAGCAAAGTGAGGGAAATAGATAGAAGAGACCCACAGAGAATGGGACTATTAGTTTGTTATAATTGATTAGGACCTCAGGGGTCCATCGTAACAGAAAGTGCATCATTAAGCTCCATTTGTGCCCATTCGTCTTTATTGTCTTTCACCTCTGCTGGGTCAGTCCCTCTATGTATAATTAAGGGATATTTGAGCCTCTAATTGCAATAAACAAATCAGAATTAGAGTTTGCTGATTTCCTATGACCTTTCCTTCCACTTGACTAAACGCGTATAACATAGCACATTACATTACGGCAGAAATATACAACACTGCATCTTAACCGGTACTTTTTATGCTATATGTTATAAAATGGGTATTTCCGGTCCTTAAATCTGATTGGCTGAGCCATTTGTCCAGCGGTGATATTATTAACCACATCACACACCTCTGACCACTTCACATTCGTATCAATACAGCAATAAAACACTAGAGGGCGTGCATTGTTGTGAGTAAATTACAGGAAAGGGGTGTTATTAGGCATGATTCCCATGATTTATTCACAATAATACACAACCTCAAGTACCTTATTACTTTAAGAAAACGGTTACAAACACACTATAATAAGAAAACAAGGTTTGATTCATAAATGCATTTATGAAAAGCTTAATTGTTAATAAATTGGTCTTCTGCAAAGTAATCTTGTCCTGTTTTTGAAGTGAATGCAGAATTCTGGTTTCTCTAACAATCAAATACTGCCATCTAGTGGCCATATTACAGAAGGCAGTTTATTAAAAACAGGGAAAGAATGTATTGTATATCACGCATTTATACAAATATGAAGTGGTCAAAGGTGTGTGTTATTGTCAGTGATGTCACAGCTGGACAAACAGCTCAACCAATCAGATTTAAGGGCAGCAATTACCAGTTTTATATTAAATCACTTAAAAAAAGCTCTGGGTTCTCAGATTTTCTCCCACAGTCCAAAAACATGGATTCAAGATAAAGTGGCTGTTCTAAATTGCCCTGATTAATGTGTGTGTGTGTGTGTGTGTGTGTGTGTGTGTGATTGAGTGAGTGTGTGCCCAGCGATAGATTGGTACCCTGTCTGCCCAGCGCCTGGAATATAAATCAAATAAATCAATATAAATCAAACCTTGTTATAGTGTGTTTGTATTGTTGTGTGCATTATTGTCTCTGTTTCACATCAGGCCTAACGACACTTCTTTCCCATGATTTATTCACAATAATGCACAACCTCTCATGACTTATTGCTTTATTAATGTATTTATTTTTGGCAGGTTGATAGATTTTTTTTTCTCCATTTGATCCATTGCTGCACCAATGCTCACATGGGAAAGCTCATATTTATGTGAACAAAATAAAAATCCTCGTACATTATTCTCACTGCCAGAAAAAGGAACTGGAGCACCGTGTGTATAGTTGCCTAAAACAACTTTATGATCTTAGGCTATCACAAAAATGTTGTTCTGCTTAAAAGCTCGGTGCACCGCAGTGACAGAGGGCTCCACATTTCCAAAACATACTTACACCCATAGGCTACACTTACTCACATTTATGTATCTTCTGCACTGCCATGCATGTTGAAGTGCCGTGCTGTTCAAAGGCTGTAAAAACACTATGATACAAAAAAAAAAGACTCTTAGGACATAATTAATCACCTCCACTAGTAAACTGCCCTCTTTGGAACAATGTGCTTGCAGCTTGAAATGGAAGTGAATTGTGGCTATTCAGTATTGACTTACAGCTTGTAAGTGAAGTCTGCAGGATGGTTATGCTTCTCCCAATATACTAAACTCACTTCTTAATTTCCTATTTATGCATTTGCCACCTGCTGCCCATTGAAGAGCCATTTGGTACCCAGCTGTTGTGGGGTTTCATTAAAACTGTTCCAGATTTTGTGGCAAACTGCAAATGAATTGTCTCTACATCATCAAGGGTAATCAAGCAGGGATTTTGAAACTATAGAAAGAGATGCCTCAAATAACCCAGGCTCATTTTACCAAGTTAATGTATTAAGCGCTTTCATATATTCAGCTATTTGTTTATTGCAAGGTGAATCTCATTGTCAGGTAAAGTGTTTCCAATAACACACAAATATATCAGTGCATTGGTTATAAAAAATGTAGACCTGAAATGTAGACTTTGGAAGTCTATGTTGGACTGTGGGAGCAAACTGGAGAACCCAGAGGAAACCCATGCAGACACAGGGAGAACATGTAAACCCAGATCGGGATTCGAACCTGGATCCCCAGCGCTGAGAGCCAGAACTGAATATATAAATATGGTAAATAAGTGTCGGAATAATGGCTTAGTTGGTCAGTTGGTCAATACATTCGCCTCTCTGTGATGGGGATACAGGTTTGAATCCCGTGTCCATATGGGTTTCCTCTGGGTTCTCTGAATTCCTCCCACAATCCAAAAACATGGATTCAAGGTGTAATAAGGAGGAAACCCACGTGGACACGGGGAGAACATGGAAACTCCACCCAGATTGGGATTCCATCCATCCATTATCTTCTGCTTTATCCTCTATTAGGGTCGCGGTGGGGTTCTCCATGCCCATCCAGGGGAGAACGTTTTGGGCGCGGGGCAGATACACCCAGGACAGGGCGCCAATCTATCGCTGGGCACACACTCACTCACACAAACACAATCTATATGGGGCAATTCGGAGAACTCAATTGACTTGATCCATGTTTTTGGACTGTGGGAGGAAACCGGAGAACCAGGAGGAAACCCACGTGGACACAGGGAGAACATGGAAACTCCACCCAGGTGGGGGATCCGAACCTGGAATCCTAGCGCTGAGACCACCAACCAATATATACCGACCTCCTTTATCCATCCATTATCTTCCGCTTTGTCCTATATTAGAGTCGCGGGGGGTTCCCCATGCCCATCCTGGGAAGAACGTTTCGGGCGCTTGGCAGATAGACCCAGGACAGGGCGCCAATTTATCGCTGGGCACACACTCACTCACACAGACACACTCTATATGGGGCAATTTGGAGAATTCAATTGACCTTGATCCATGTTTTTTGATTGTGGGAGAAAACCTGAGAACCCGGAGGAAACCCACACGGACACGGGGAGAACATGGAAACTCCACCCAGATGGGGATTCGAACCAGGACCACTAACCACTAAGCCACCGTGCCACCATATATATATTCATTCATTATCTTCCGCTTAATCCTATATTAGGGTCGTGGGGGGGTTCCACATGCCCATCCAGGGGAGAACGTTTTGGGCGCGGGGCAGATACACCCAGGACAGGGCGCCAATCCATCGCTGGGCACACACTCACTCACACACGCATACACACTCTATATGGCGCAATATAGGAGAACTCAATTGACTTCATCCATGTTTTTGGACTGTGGGAGGAAACCGGAGAACCCGGAGGAAACCCACGCAGACACGGGGAGAACATAGAAACTCCACCCAGATGGGGATTCGAACCTGGAATCCCTAGTGCTGAGAGGCGAACGTGCTAACCACTAAGCGACCGTGCCACCATATATATATATTCATTCATTATCTTCCCCTTTATCCTATATTAGGGGAGAACGCTGGGCAGATACACCCAGGACAGGATGCCAATCTATCGCTGGGCACACACTCACTCACACAGACACACTCTATATGGGGCAATATAGGAGAACTCAATTGACTTGATCCATGTTTTTGGACCGTGGGAGGAAACCGGCGAACCCGGAGGAAACCCACGCAGACACGGGGAGAACATGGAAACTCCACCCAGATGGGGATTCAAACCGGGAATCCCTAGTGCTGAGAGGAGAACGTGCTAACCACTAAGCCACCGTGCCGCATATATATATATATATATATATATATATATATATAGTTTCCATGTTCTCCCCGTGTCTGCGTGGGTTTCCTCCGGGTTCTCCGGTTTTCTCCCACAGTCCAAAACCATGGATCAAGTCAATTGAGTTCTCCAAAATTGCCCCATATAGAGTGTGTCTGTGTGAGTGAGTGTGTGCCCAGCGATGGATTGGCGCCCTGTCCTGGGTGTATCTGCCCAGCGCCCGAGACGTTCTCCCCTGGATGGGCATGGGGAACCCCACCGCGACCCTAATAGAGGATAAAGCGGGAGATAATGAATGAATGAATATAAAACAACTAAAAACAAACTTCCGCCGCTTCCCCCGACGCCACCTGCCATGTGCCTCTGAGGCCCGACGGCTTGCTCTTTTCCTGCAAACGTTTCACGAAGTCAGGATTGGGCGTCGCGCGCGCCAATCAGAGCCCAAGTCCCGCCCCCGGCCGCTGTGTACGCTCAGTAATGGTTCCGCGGTAGCGCGCGCGGGCTCCTCCTCTGCAGAGAGAGAAGTCAGAGCTCCATTCAAACAGCGGAACCCAGAGATCCTCCATCTGCAGCAGAGCCACGGGAATCCATCAGCAAGCAAGGCTGCGAGGGCGGACTGTGCTACTTAGAAGTGGTTAAAGGCGTAACACACACTCTCTCACTCACACACACACATATACACACACACACACACAGGCTGAAGCCCTGCAAACATGGCGAGTGCCTCCTACCACATCTCCAACCTGCTGGAGAAAATGACTTCCAGCGACAAGGACTTCAGGTGAGCGCTGCAGAGTGCAGATCTCGGGGGGGAAACTTTGGGGGGATTAAAGGTTGGGGGCGATCGTCGTGGAGGAATCTGCAACCCGCACAAGTTGCTCGCTTAGGCCGCGATCGCTCTGTTGTGACGCTGGCGTTAGCTTAGCAGCGGCTCAGCAACACGTCCCGCACCGCGAGGACAAACCACCGCCATCACGACCCCATCCAGAGGCTTGTTCTCAACACAATCTCACACCCCCGTGGAACGATCGCCGCTTTGTTTACGTTCGATCGCCGGAACGGGAGTGCTGTTATGTTAGCGGCGGCGTGCTAATGCTAACTGTGTGTGTTAGCGAATCAGCACACGGACGTTCGCCAGCTAACCACGCTTTAATTTACACTTTATGAAGCAGATGAGTGACTGTCAACATGCAAACTGCAACACTGACAGCAGATCAGTTTTTAAAGTGTATGGCGATCACTATATTACATATTTGTGTGGACGCAAACCCGCCCTGTATCGTTCCATTCCATCGAAACATATAGTTGTTTAGAATTAAATTCCTCTGTAAGCTCATTTTGAAAGATGGAGCTGGTTATTTTGCTCCGATTACTTAATTTTGACCTGTTTTTAGATAACCTCATGGTTGGAATTAACTCACCCATGTGTTGTACGGGACACGTTGGCATTCAAGTCACTGTGATCCGTACAGCACATTTGTTAAAAAAAAGAAATAACATGGGCTTTTTATAGTTTGTTGTAATGTATGGAACGTTGGGACACGCCTTTTATTCAGATCTGTTGGCACATGTATATAATCAAACACTCAATCCTGGGTTTTAATGAACTTTATGGCTCCAGTGTGCAGTTTGGAGAAAGCTTTTCTCTGTTCCTGGGTGACAGAGCTCTGAACACAAGCCCATCAAACACCTTTAGTTTGGATTAGAACAAAGATTGTGAGCGAGACCCCTCTCTAATATTTTATTCTGTGGTTATAATGGTAACCAAGGCGATACCTTAAGGTTCTGTTGATATCAGATTCATTCATCAGAGCTAACCACGCTTTAATTTACACTTTATGAAGCAGATGAGTGACTGTCAACATGAAAATTGCAAAACTGACAGCAGATCAGTTTTTAAAGTGTATGGCGATCACTATATTACAGATTTGTGTGGACGCAAACCCGCCCTGTATCGTTCCATTCCATCGAAACATATAATTGTTCAGAATTAAATTGCTCTCTAAGCTCATTTTCAAAGATGGAGCTGATTATTTTGTTCCGATTACAGTCTGTGTGCTTAATTTTGACCTGTTTTTAGGAATTAACTCACCCATGTGTTGTACGGGACACGTTGGCATCCAAGTCATTGTGATCCGTACAGCACATTTGTTAAAAAAAATAATAATAACATGGGCTTTTTATAGTTTGTTGTAATGTATGCAACGTTGGGACACGCCTTTCATTCAGATCTGTTGCCACATGTATATAATCAAACACTCAATCCTGGGTTTTAATGAACTTTATGCCTCCAGTGTGCAGTTTGGAGAAAGCTTTTCTCTGTTCCTGGGTGACAGAGCTCTGAACACAAGCCCATCAAACACCTTTAGTTTGTATTAGAACAAATCCTTCTCTAATATTTTATTCTGTGGTTATAATGGTAACTAAGGCGATACCTTAAGGTTCTGTTGATATCAGATTCATTCATCAGAGCTAACAGAACTTTAATTTACACTTTATGAAGCAGATGAGTGACTGTCAACATGCAAACTGCAACACTGACAGCAGATCAGTTTTTAAAGTGTATGGCGATCACTATATTACATATTTGTGTGGAAAGCAAACCCGCCCTGTATCGTTCCATTCCATCGAAACATATAATTGTTTGGAATTAAATTGCTCTCTAAGCTCATTTTGAAAGATGGGGCTGATTATTTTGTTCCTATTACTTAATTTTGACCTGTTTTTAGATAACCTCATGGTTGGAATTAACTCACCTATGTGTTGTATGGCACACGTTGGCATTAAAGTCATCGTGATCCACATAGCACCTTTACTATTTGGAAAAAAAGAAATAACATGTCAAGCAAGCCCATGGGCCTTTTATAGTTTGTTGTGATGTATTAAAAGTTGGGACACGCCTCTTAATCATTCAGTTCCGTTGCCACATGTATATAATCAAGCACTCAGTCATGGGTTTTAAAAAACTTTATGCCTCCAGTGTGCAGTTTGGAGAAAGCTTTTCTCTGTTCCTGGATGACTGTGCACCGCTGCACAAAGCAAGGTCTGTACAGAGCATGGTTGGGTGATTTTGGTGTGAAATAACTTGACTGACCTGCGCAGAGCCCAGACCACAAGCCCATCAAACACCTTTAGTTTGTATTAGAACAAAGATTGTGAGCAAGACTCCTCTCTGTAATGGTTTATTCTGTGGTTGGAATGGTAACCAAGGTGATATTTAGGGTTCCATTGATATCAGATGCGTAACACAAGCACAGCTTTGGTTATAGTGAAGTGTTTACTTAAAGATTTTGTATTAAAGTTAAATACCTCCCATCAATCAGCACATCTGTATACTGAAGGCCACCAACAATGGCAGTAGGTGATCCTGGTTCTAAAGCACCATAACAGTCCTCTTAACATTGTTTTTATTTCCTAATGTTACATTTAAGGACATGAAATGGAAATTTTTATTAAAATACATATATATTATATTATATCTGCCATGGGATTTGATATTTTCATGCTGTTGCATGTTACTGTGATGACACAATCCGTCTTAACAGTAGGCCTGAAGGGTTCTCACCATTTAGCTGATGTTCAAACTAGTATAGAACACAGACGGTGTATCTAATGTATATCCATGTACTTGTAATACTATTCCAATACAACAGCCTCTTACCGCTTAACACCTTAATTTTAGTTGTTCAGTGTAATACTTTTAGTTGTTCAGTCATTTTCAAATGTTAGTTTGTTAAAGTGGGATCAGTTCGTCCCCATCCCTAGTTTGTGTGTTACATATCAATGACCATACACAGCTGATTTCATGACCATTTTATTCTCAACTCAAGGATGAACAAGGTGTCCAGACAGAACAACCCTCAATTGTAGGATCTCATTATTAAATCGCTCTCAAAGTCCAGTGAAAAAACTTTAGAGTCGGTAAAAGGCATTTGAACGACTTCTTACTCGGGAGGCTTGAAAACTGGTGTCTATTGAACTCTGCACTGCTGTTTTTAAAGAAAAAGGAATTTAAGCCTTTAGCAGACAGACAGGTTTGACATGAGCTCACAGGTGTTTATACCTAATTTTTTCATTGCAGTTTTAAAGCATGTAACTGTGAACGGTGTGAAAATACATTTCATGCTGTAAAAAAGAAAGTAAGTGTTGGCCAATCAACCAGATCATGTTATAGAGATCATAGAGATAGAAAGATTAATAAATTCTCCACACGTTACAATTCTTTTTACATTTTCTGTAATGTATGTTTTCCACATGATTTAATTTATTTGCTAAAAGAAGAAAAGTAGTTTTTTTGATGGCTTTCGGTTCATTTGCTCTTGACATAAAGACTCACTGATTACTTGGTAATCAAGTCAGTATTGTAGCGATCCAATTGTGTTTTTTATTTTTATTCTCCTGTCCTGCCTTAGGTCATTTATTCTTTCACGGCGTGTTTAAGCATGGGTTGCATAGCTGCACCACAGTGCACTTGTACTTAAGCCAAGCCCTGTGTCAATCACTAGCAGCTGCCGTGAGCGTGCACACAGTTGGAGTACGTTTGCTTAATATGGTTGATACACTTATTCTAATAAATATATTTGTTAAATATATATATTTTTATCATGTATGTTGCATCCACTTGACCCTTATAGAACCTGTTAAAATAGATTCTGTGTTATAATCAAAAATCAAGAGGCATTGGTTTTGTTTTGGGGGTTTAATTGGTGACACTGTGACACAGCAGAAAGTCACTATAATAGAAGATGCTGTTGATTGAGCATTTGACACCAGAATACTAGTGGAGTATATAAAATCCGACTATTGCTTCTTTTTATATTGAAATTTAGCAGATGCTTAACTGTCACCTATATGATTAATACTCTATGCTTAGTAAGAGATGATGATGGTAATGAACCTGCAAAACTCATTGGGGGTGATGAGGATGAACAAGATTAGGAATGAGTTAATTAAAGAGACCACACAGGTTTTAGGGACAAAGTTTGAAAAGTGAGATTAAAGGGGTTTGGACATGCGCAGAGGAGGGTGGAGGTTTATATTGACCGAAGGATGCTGAGGATGCAGCCACCAGACGGGAGGAGGAGTGGAATGGAAGGTGATTAAGTGGGTTCATAGATGTGGTGAGGGAGGGTCATGCAGGTGCTTTTGTGGTGACTAAGGAGGATGCTCACGATAAAGGTGAAATGGACTGTGACCCCAAATGGAAACGGACAAAAAAAAAAAGCTTAGTAAGTCTGTAGGTCTAATACTAGTGTAACAATTAGACTGACTGATAAGATTGACTTAAGCCAATTATGAAGGACACACCTCTAACACCGAGGCCATAGGTGCTTATTATGGTCTTAACCAACCGATCGTCTGCTTGGTGTTTTGTGGCTTTCAGTAAAGGGATGCTTTTAAAGTGCGGTCCATCAACAGTAACAATAAAACTAGTAGCAATATAAGCTCTGTGATTTACACTGAACGATCTCTCTTTAGGTTTTGGGATGGCAGTGCACTCGGTACACGTTCTGTGAGATTTTAATTCAAATCATTGTGAAAGTGGAGCTGTTATTTAATAACTGTGATTCAGTCGTAACTGGGACGGGTCGAGTTGCGAGTCTTTTGTTCCTTCCTCTGTTAAACATTTTTCACTCGGACATTTTACGGTCTGATGTAATGTTTTCGTGAAGCCGTTCCGCTGCCCTGCAGTTGATGGTGTCCTCCCCTGAATTATTCATTCTGCCTTAAACTCCCCAAGAGCTCACATGCCATCTAGTTGGTTTCAAAACTCCTGCTAGCCGGCGATTTGGCTGTGAAAAAGAGACGGGTATTATAGTTAAGAATTTGTTTTTCATGCTAAAAGCTTAACCGCTGATGTTTGAGGACGCCGACAGGATGAGTGTCTAAACTAATCCCATCTGTTCATTTCGTACTGGATTATGTGTCTACTAAATCCTAATGAGAGGGAATGTGTTTGAGTTGTGCTGACATTTCTGATACATTGCTTTAAAGAGTGGAAACCAGACTAGACAGTGTCTGCACAGTTTGTTGTACTAGAATAGCTTGACTTTAGCTTTTGAAAACGTTGGAATAGCTTTGTGCTACTCTTGTAAGTTCAGTTCAGTTTTATCGGCGGCTGGTTCAGGTTTGTATGCTGTCCGTTGGATAAAATCGAATCTCTGTGCTTTTTAGATTCATGGCCACAAATGACTTGATGACGGAGCTGCAGAAAGACTCGATCAAGCTGGATGATGACAGCGAGAGGAAAGTGGTGAAGATGATCCTTAAACTTCTAGAAGACAAGAATGGGGAGGTTCAGAACCTCGCTGTTAAATGGTAAGAAGCATTATCACAACTAATCTGCCAGTTTAAATTCATTCACAGTATTGCATGCTGGGCTAAATGATTGTTAACCTTGAGACGGCACATCAAAAGTTATTTCCTCCGACAATAACAATCACAAATATACAGTCATGGAGAAATTTATGGAACACAAGGTCATTTAGCAGACGCTTTTATCCAAAACGACTTACAAGTATTCCAACTTGGCAAACAATGTGGGCTAAAAGCTAAATGCTTAAGGACCCGCAATGGTAATGTTAATGAACCTGGGATTTGAACCCACAACCTTCAGATTGATAACCCAACACCCCAACCAATGAGCTACTTATTTTCAAATTTATTTTTTGTCAGCATGGCTTTTGAATTTGGAGTACCCAATGAAAACCCATTACAAGACAGGATGAACATGTGGACTCGAACCCGAGACCTCCATGCTGTGAGGCAGAGGCAATGATCCCCCCTCCATATTGTAATGGGTTTCTAACTACAACATAAGCAGGACACAGACCCCAAGCTATTATTTTTATGGCTGACTAGAAACTAATGAGAATATTGTAATATAGATTCAAAGCTCAGGACGTTCATTTCATCTTCATTCACTTGACTTGATTTTATCATCCACATGAATCCACTTCGCAGGTCAATACACAATACTTTTTAAACTTGTATACTTGAACAAGTAGAATAAATGTTTTCGTCGCAATCAATATGGCTGCTTGTTTATGAAATGATTATTTAATATGCCGTCTGGTTTTGTTGATGCCCGGGGATGCTGATGGACAAAATAAGGGATTTTAAATGCACTGTTTTGTATTTTTTCCATAATGTGATTTTAATAATGTGACTGATAAGGTTCTTATTAAATTAATTAATTCGGCTGTACCTCATCAGCGAGCACAGATGCGGTTTCCCATAACGGTCATGGTCCTTGCTAAAATCAGGAGCAGTTGGTTTGGTGATTTTTTTTTCTTTTTTTCTTTCATAAGGCCATTCGTTAATCTCATGAATCTTTATCATGATTAAAAATTCATTGAATTCTAAGTTGTTGGTTTTTTTATTGCCATCTTGTGTTTTGCAGATAGTGGCGCTTGCTCTCCATCTATGTATCTATCTCTCTATCTATGTATCTTTCTATCAAGAGAGAATTAATTTGCGTAAACTTAATAAAATGGCATTTTCGAAGCAGTTATCAACGTGTTACAGATCTCTATAATAAAACGTTTTTCTGGCATGTGTTAGAAAACCATCACTGACCTGTTAAAATTCACTGCTTTGTTTTGTAGCCTGGGACCACTTGTGAGCAAAGTGAAAGAGTACCAGGTTGAGACGATTGTGGACACGCTGTGCACAAACATGCTGTCAGATAAAGAGCAGCTTCGAGATATTTCCAGCATCGGCCTGAAGACAGTGATTGGGGAGCTACCGCCAGCATCCAGCGGTAATGTGTTTACTGCTGTTACTGATCGTTAAAGTATTATTCTCTGCACTCTCTGCATTCTCTGTATATCAAACACACGTTTAAAATGCATTCACTGCCCCCAGTGTGCACACGGGGTGAGCTGAACAGCCCTGTGTCTTATTGCTGCCCTCCCACAGGCTCGGCTCTTGCGGCTAGTGTATGCAAAAAGATCACTGGGCGTCTGACGAGCGCGATCGCCAAGCAGGAGGATGTGTCTGTTCAACTCGAAGCCTTGGACATCATGGCTGACATGCTGTGCAGGTGAAGTTAAAGAGCCGTCTAGTATATGACTCGCGCTTAATCGCTGTAGATATGACAGATATGTCATATGTAGATATTAAAATGTATAGTACCTGTCAAAAGTTTGGATACACCTCCTTTTGGCTCCACTTACTGTAACGATGGAATCGGTAGTTCTACAATTCGAGATCATAGTCCATCTGTGTTCTACATTACATGCTGTGTACGTCCCATTTAGTCTGTTCTAATGGTCAGGACCCTAATAGTAGCTCCACAGAGCAGGTATTATTTGAATGGTGCATTATTCCTATCCCAGCAGTGTCACTGAGGTGTTCAAATGAAACTACAGCATTTATGGTTCATTTAAATCGATTGATGCTAGACATAATATATTGTTTGTAACAAGCTTTCTGTATTCATTGGGCTTTAGGTGACTCTCTCACTCTTACTGGGTTCATTTTTACAGACAAGGAGGCCTGTTGGTGAACTTCCACCCTTCTATCCTGAGTTGCCTGCTGCCCCAGCTGACCAGTCCTCGGCTTGCGGTGAGAAAGAGGACCATCATAGCTCTCGGTCATCTGGTCATGAGCTGTGGGAATCTGGTCTTCGTGGACCTCATCGAGCACCTACTGTCTGAGCTCTCGCGCAATGATTCCATGTCCACGACTCGCACATACATCCAGTGCATCGCTGCCATCAGCCGCCAGGCCGGCCACAGAATAGGTACGAATTTTCTTGTGGATTTACATTTTTGTGGTTTATTAATATAGATATAGCAGACCACTCAAACCGCACTAGCTGCAGTGATGTGTTTTCGTGTTGGTTTAATGGAGCCAGTGTGTATTTTTTTGTGTTCTATGTTGATATGTAAGTGTAGCTCTGGAGTTATTTAAATGTTAGCGATCTGCGTGTTCATGCCGTTATTATCCAGGAACCTCGGCTCGTGGTCATAACTTTAAGCTGCACCTTTATGAAATGATTTTAAGTTTATTTATTGTTATAGAGCATTTACAATAGTACATTGTACAAGAAGCTTTACAAAATTCTAACCCCCAAGGTGGTGGTGTTTTTAAAGGAAGGAATCTTGTGAGGACTGAGGCTCGGTGGGGGACTTGTCCTCCTTAAGTGGCCGGCCAGCATCAACAGTGCAGAACATCAATGCACAGATTGTGTAATCCTCAAGTGTCAATTTTTCCAAAAATAGGAATACAGATTCAGTTCAGGGACATGTAGGATGTGCAAGCAAAAGTATTCAACCGAATACAAGCTCCAGTTGATGAGACAAAGACAGCGGCAATTAAGATGTGCAAGATTAGTGCAGTAAAGAGCATTCAGAGAGAGAGAGAGTGTGCTTATTCATCCTGCTCTGAGAAAAGAGACACCTACTTCAGATGAGTTCCTCAAAATTAGTTTTACATTATGGCTGTGTAAATTTAGTTTATTCGTTCGTTTGCTGTTTGGTAAGGAATCAAAAATAGACGATGATTAATCATGCAACAGTGTTTTATTTATACACACACTCACACACACACACGCACGCTTACTTGCGCCATTGTATATTTTCTCTTGCCAAGTAGTTTTTTAATTATAGACTGTAGTCCATCTGTTTTCTTTATGTTTGTTAGTCCCATGTTTGGTTCTCTGTTCTCTGTTGGTCAGGAGCATCACAGAACAGGTATCATTTGGGTGGTGGATTGTTTATTGTCAGTTCTGCAGTGGCACTGTGTGCATTGTGAGGGGGGGTTTAGTGCAGCAGTGCTGCTTTAGTTTCATTTAAACACCTCAGTGACACTGCTGGGATAGTAATGATGCACTAACCAAATAATCCCTGCTCTGTGGTGCTACTATTGGGGTTCTGACCATTAGAACAGAGTAAAGGGGACGTACACAGTATGTACTGTAGTCCACAAACAGATAGCCTACAGTCTGGAATTGTAGAACTTTACAGAAAGTGGAACTGAGAACATGGACAATAAGTGGAGCAGAAAAGAAGCGTGTCCAAATTTTGACTGCTACTTTACGTGGTTATGTAAGATTTTTAACTTGAATCTGGGGTTGCTACAATTGGATAAGACCCAATATTATTATACTTATATTAAAATATAAAATAATGTATAAAAGAAAGAAATAGTAAAAAAAACAAAGAGTGAAGAGTATAAAAGAGTGAATGCTCAGTCGTGAGCAGGAGCTGCTGGCACTACTATTACTACATATCAGGATGGTACAGACCAGGTCAGGTCTAGGTTAAGCAGCGTTATGTTTGGTAATTTGGCTGGTCAGCGGATCATAAAATACTTCTTTTACATATTTTGCTTTGTTTCCCCCGCAGGTGAATATCTGGAGAAGATCATTCCATTAGTAGTGAAGTTCTGCAACATTGATGATGATGAATTGCGGGAATATTGCATCCAGGCCTTCGAGTCGTTTGTCAGAAGGTTTGTACAAAACGGTTTCCCAACAAATTGGTTTAATTTTTGTCTTTGAGCATCAGCACATATTATTGAGCGATGACACATGACAAGATATGAGGAAAATTCAAAGAAATTGGTAGATAAATAGTATTTGACTATTTTGTCATTATTTTATATTATGTAGTGTTTTATATAGTTTTTTTTGTTACCCCAAGTGTGTGGAACTACAGAACTTGGTCTGGTTGCTTAGTTTGAATCAATGCTGTATTATTTCTAAAAGTCCCGAAATCCCTTATCTCCAAACAACCTTAGAGTGACTTCAGTAACCTTTAATATAATGTTTATGTGGACTTTTGGTGGATTTATTCAAACTCAATATTTGAACTGCGGCCTAACTGACAGACATTTGAGGAGGATTATGTCTTCATGTTTCTCTAAGATAAGCCTTCAGAAACCGAAAGCTGTGCTGCAGAGAGAGAATAATACTGCACTGTGACCCTGCTGCTGCTCATATGTTCAAATGTGAAAAAGCTTTTAGTGTATAATCCAGTAACGCACTCTCTGAACCTAGGTGTCCAAAAGAAGTTTACCCCCACGTCCCCACAATCATCAACATCTGCCTCAAGTATTTAACCTATGACCCCAACTACAACTACGATGACGAGGATGAGGATGAGAACGCCATGGATGCAGATGGTGTGGATGAAGATTATCAAGGTAGAATTTCTGTTTCACAATTATAACAGCATTTAGGATGGGTGGGTTTGTAGAGGCTTTATGAAACCAGAGCAGGTTGGGTTGTCTGAATCCATTAGTGTATGAAAATGAGCCGAGCGATTTTATATAGATCTCTAATTATCGAAATGCCTCCACATTCTGCTGTTACAGTGCACATTAGATTCATGTAGAGTGCTCAGGTATTACTGAGAGAGTAGTTGAAACATTAAAGAAAGAGATAGAGGTGATGAAGAGACAAGGACATGGGTCAGGGTCATGACAGCAAATCATTATTTGAATATTGGCATAGTTTTTTTTTATTTTATTTTTATTTGCTGTAATGTGATATTTATTGTATTATTGCATTTCCCAGCAACCCTAGTTTTAATGCTTATGATTAAGATATTTATCATATATTTTACACAAGTCTGACCCTCTGTTCCAAGGGCATACATATTTCCTCACACTTCATCTGGCATTTAGAAATCTTTTATATGAATAATAATAACAAGACACAGGAGAAGGCCATGGTGGCTGTCGACTGGCCTTTGGGTCATGAATAAAGACATGTATATTATATATAGATAATATATTTATACTTTATATTATATTACTATATATTTGCTTTTAGAGCAAAAACTATATCTAGCATTTAGATATTTTGATGAAATATTTTCATTACAGAATTTTATTTACTATTTCTTTGTCCTTGGAACTTTTATTTTAATCTGACCCCTTTTGAAGGTTTACCTTAAACTCAAGTGGTTTAGTTATTAATGCTTGTGCCGATGCTTTCTTAAAAAAAAAAATAATAATGGTGAATGTGTGGGAGGTGTGCCAGACTGTTGTTTAAATGAATAGAACGCCGGTGTCTGGGATTTTATTGCTAATAGCTTCTGAGAGTTTTATTCAGAGACCCATGACTTCTCATCAAAAAGACATATTTAAAACTGCTCGTGGGTCTGTGCGTTTTTGGCAGTGATTCACTCGCTTTAATCACAGTGGGGTTACAGATGATATCAGATTTAAAGTCTTGAAGTAAATATGCAAGCTCATGTCATGTCAGGATTTTTTAAAAATAGTTTTAGATGTATATATTGTATCTACATTTATACTTTTTTATATATGTATATATATTCATTTATTCATTATCTTCCGCTTTATCCTATATTAGGGTTGCGGGGGCGGGGGTTCCCCATGCCCATCCAGAACGTTTCGGGTGCTGGGCAGATACACCCAGGACAGGGCGCCAATCTATCGCTGGGCACACACTCACTCTTACAGAAATGCACACATACACATACACACTCTATATGGGGGAATTTGGAGAACTCAATTGACTTAATCCATGTTTTTGGACTGTGGGAGGAAACCGGAGAAGCCGGAGGAAACCCACGCGGACACGGGGAGAATATGGAAACTCCACCCAGATGGGGATTCGAACCAGGAATCCATATATATATATATATATATATATATATATATATATATATATATATATATATGTGTATATATATATATATATATGTGTGTGTGTGTTTATATGTGTATATATATATATATACTGTGTTTTTATATATATATATATATATATATATATATATATATATATATATATATATATATATATATATATATATATATATACATATACTATAATATATACTATTTTTTTTATATATATATATATATATATATATATATATATATATATATATATATATATATATATATATATATATATATATATTATATATATATATAGTTATATATAGTTATATATATATATATAGTTTGAAATTCATGAATTTTGATGTTGGGTAGTTATTAACATTTAAACATTAAAGAACATTAGGAACATTAGGGTGACATCCGCTGGTGAAATTGCAGGATGCAATCAACTTAAAACCACTTCCCCTAATGATTATAATCAGGGATGTAGATAAGTGGTGCGCATGCGTGGTCAAAATTAACGATACACACTGTGAATTTCAATATTAAGTGAGTTTGCGCACCATTATGTTTGCCATTGTTAGGCTACGGTAACACTTGGGGAGAGCTTATTTTGAGTGGTTTTAACATTTCCATCGATTTGTCAGCATGTCCAAGAAGCAAGTGACAAACACCAGACTGAAACTAAAATAAGAAATAGTATTTGTGGGAAAAGGGCTGCGTCCAGTAACCTGCTTCTTCATGCGTGTTGAGAACCAGACCAAAAAAAAAATCAATTGAATTTGGCTGAACTTTTAAACTGTGTGCCTGTAGAAACCAGACTGCTGTTTACTGCGGCCTCAGTATTTAATGAATGTTTTGTAGCATTTATAAGTAACATTTATTTTTGTCGAACTACGTTGTAACATCGTTAAATAATATTTATGCTCATTGTTTCCCTCTAAATAATTAACATTGTTTGCTTCTAACGTGCTCATAAATAATCCTGTGACTAGTTATTTTGCTATAAACTGATTGTTTTTGTAGATATAAGAGACAGTGGGGGGAAAAGTACCAGTGAAGTTGGTGTTTACGGTTAGCTTGTGTAATAGTGATATGTTAATTCATAGAACCATCATGCTCATGCTTTCATGTCATGTCTCTTATAGGAAGTGACGATGAGTACAGCGATGACGATGACATGAGTTGGAAAGTGAGAAGAGCTGCGGCTAAGTGTCTGGATGCTGTGGTGAGCACCAGGCACGAGATGCTGCCCGAATTCTACCGCAACGTCTCTCCAGCGCTCATAGCCCGCTTTAAGGAACGTGAGGAGAACGTGAAGGCCGACGTGTTCCATGCCTATCTGTCCCTTCTCAAGCAGACCAGACCGGCTCAGAGCTGGCTGTGTGACCCTGATGCCATGGAGCAAGGCGAGACTCCCCTCACTATGCTGCAGAGTCAGGTAACCTGTACAACACACTGCACTTTGTTCATTTAAATGTATATTCAGTACAAACTGTGTGTTTTATTAAATGTGGTGTTTTTGTTGCGTGTTCATGCAGGTACCCATGATTGTGAAAGCTCTGCATAAGCAGATGAAGGAAAAAAGTGTAAAAACCAGGCAGTGCTGCTTTAACATGTTAACAGAGCTGGTCAATGTGCTACCAGGAGCGCTGACTCAGCATATCCCAGTTCTTGTGCCAGGTATGGGGCATTATTTTACAAATACTGTGTGTTGTGCGCTCATGCTCACCACCCTCTAGGTCAGGGGTGCTCAATACGTCGACAGGGTGTTAGGGGTGTCAGGTCGATCGCAATACGGGGTGTCAGGTCGATCGCGATGGAGGTTTGAGAAAAAAAAAAGCGTTTATCACGTACCAGCGCTTTTTTTTTTACAGCACAGTATCCGAAGCACTTATACACACATTCACACACAACGTGATTTATTCTGAATCGCGATCGCTATCTCTGCCCACCCCCCTCGCTGTTCCCAAAACCGGCACCTGGCCACGCCCCCGTGCCTAAATCCGAAGAACTGCCTCGAGATTCATCTACATTAGATTCCCTTTTATGTTTTTACACTTTCTTTGACTGACAAGACCAGTGAAGGAATTTGCTCCAAAAGAACTAAAATGTTCCACTTTAATTGAGAGTGGGTGGAGTTTGCATGTTCTCCCCGTGTCCACGTGGTTTTCCTCCAGGTTCTCCGGTTTCTTCCCACAGTCCAAAAACATGGATCAAGGTCAATTGAATTCTCCAAATTGCCCCATATAGAGTGTGAGTGAGTGTGTGCCCAGCGATAGATTGCCCCCCCTGTCCTGGGTGTATGCCCAGCACCCGAAACGTTCTCCCCTGGATGGACATGGATGGGCATGTGTTTAATAAAAGAGCAATTGTAACAGATTCGACAATACTAACATTGTGTGTAAACAGTAGGGGTGTCTTCAACTAAGGATTTTCATAGTCGAATCGGATTCGTCAGATTTCCCCTATAGTCGACTGATAGTCAAATCAGTTAAAATTTCACCACAGATTTTTTTTTTATATTTTACTTGCTTTATTAATGTGTAGCTTATTGTTAAAGCGCACACATCATTTAAAAAAAAATATTAACAGAAATTAGGATGATTTTATTTGACAAAAGGCTATATATATAACGAAAACAAAGACATTTCATGTAAAAACGAATGCATAGCAGCAGCCATGGGCACCCCCATGTGGTCAAAATGGTACATTCGACTATGAGGTTCATAGTCGACTACGGTTCTCCGAATCGAATCGTCGAATCAGCGAATATTGCAGCTCACCCCTAGTAAACAGGTTTCAATATAAAAGCCTAAAAAATAGAGATTGACCCCAGTTGATATCGATGACCTGTCCAATGGAAAAGTAGATCTCGGGCCAGAAAAGTGTGGGCACCCCTGCTCTAGATGATTTATATTTAATCACTATATTTAAACTAACCCGTTTGAGCTGGTCGGTCAAGTGCAACACACTAACACACCACCACGTATAGGTTAGTTTAGTCCTGAGACACATCTACCACCCAAACCATATCTTAATTCATTCTATAAGTATATCTTGGGTTTTGATTAACATGAGTTCTTAATAGGGTGGCTTAGTGGTTAGCATGTTCTCCTCTTAGCATTAGGGATTCCCAGTTCAAATCCCAATCTGGGTGGAGTTTCCATGTTCTCCCCGTGTCTGTGTGGGTTTCCTCCGGGTTCTCCGGTTTCCTCCCACAGTCCAAAAACATGGATCAAAGTCATTTGAATTCTCCACATTGCCCCATATAGAGTGTGTCTGTGTGAGTGTGTGCCCAGTGATAGATTGGCGCCCTGTCCTGGGTGTATCTGCCCAGTGCCCGAAACGTTCTCCCCTGGATCGGCATGGGAAACCCCCGCGACCCTAGTAGAGAATAAAGCGGAAGATGATGTATGGATGGATGGCGTTCTTAATAATCTGTTAATTTCTGCTTTTTGATAGAGAAGCCTGATATCTTACACACCACCACGTATAGGTTACTTTAGTAACCTATAGTTACTTTAGAGACATATCTACCACCCAAATAAAATCTTAATTCATTCTAGGCTGCATTAGATAAAGGTTTTAATTAACATGGGTTCTTTATAATCTGTTTTAGTTTCTGTTTTTTGATCGAGAAGCCTGGTATCTGATTAAGAGGACTATAAAATCCTAGATGAGCTTTTCAAGACAGGCCTTAATAAATCGTGGCACCCTGATGAGCTGACAGACAGGCATGCTTATGGATGTGTTATTTATAAAATGATTGACAGTTTAAATGTTTTAATCCACTGAATGCTAAGAAGCCAGAGTTACAGTCGATTATTTCTGCATGGGAAATTGCCATTGATTTAAAATGACTTGTTTGCTGGTTTAATTTTTTAGTTTTGCTGCTTCTTAACGACTCTGTCTCGGACCGTCTCCTTTATAAAATACATAATTAATTGTTGATCAGGTTTTTCTTTCTTCCCAGGAATCATTTTCTCCCTCAATGATAAATCCAGTTCGTCCAACTTAAAGATCGATGCCCTTTCCTGTTTATACGTGATCCTGTGCAACCACCAGCCCCAAGTCTTCCATCCCCACGTCCAGGCCTTGGTGCCACCAGTAGTGGCCTGTGTGGGGGACCCGTTCTACAAGATCACCTCCGAGGCTCTGCTCGTCACCCAGCAGCTGGTACGAGTGATCCGGCCCTTGGATCAGACGGATGTTTTCGATGCCTCGCCCTACATCAGCGACCTCTTCGCCTGCACAATCAAACGGCTTAAAGCGGCTGACATCGACCAGGAGGTTAAAGAGCGGGCCATTTCCTGCATGGGCCAGATCATCTGTAACCTCGGTGATAGCCTCGGTGCCGATCTACCCGGCACCCTGCAGATCTTCCTGGAACGGCTGAAGAACGAGATCACACGACTGACCACTGTGAAGGCTCTCACACTGATCGCTGGCTCGCCGCTCAAGATCGACTTGCGGCCTATCCTTGCCGAAGCTGTGCCTATCCTGGCCTCGTTCCTGCGCAAAAACCAGCGGGCGCTCAAGCTGAGCACGCTGGCCTCGCTGGACATCCTGGTCAAGAATTACAGTGATAGCGTGACCCCGGCCATGATCGACGCCGTGCTGGCTGAACTGCCGCCGCTCATCAGCGAGAGCGACATGCACGTCTCGCAGATGTCCATCAGCTTTTTGACCACGCTGGCCCGCGTTCATCCAGACTCCCTGGCTAAGATCAGTGGCTCCATCCTGTCTGAGCTAATTGCACTTGTCCGATCACCTTTGCTGCAGGGTGGCGCTCTAGGCGCAATGCTGGACTTCTTCCAGGCGCTCGTGGCTACCGGAACAGCCAGTTTGGGCTATATGGATTTGTTGCGGATGCTCACAGGTCCCGTGTACGCTCAAAGTGCCTCCCTCACCCACAAGCAGTCCTACTACTCCATCGCCAAATGCGTGGCAGCCCTCACACGTGCCTGCCCCAAAGAAGGTCCCGCAGTCGTCGGCCAGTTCATCCAGGATGTGAAAAACTCTCGATCCACCGACTCGATCCGCCTGCTGGCCCTGCTTTCCCTGGGTGAGGTGGGCCACTATGTGGACCTGAGCGCCCAGCCTGAACTCAAGACCGTCATCTTGGACGCGTTCTCCTCAGCTAGCGAGGAGGTGAAATCGGCTGCCTCCTACGCCCTGGGCAGCATCAGCGTCGGCAACCTGCCAGAATACCTGCCCTTCGTGCTGCAGGAGATCTCGGGTCAGCCCAAGCGTCAGTACCTGCTGCTGCACTCACTTAAAGAGATCATCAGTTCAGCGTCAGTGGCTGGTCTCAAACCGTACGTGGAGAGTGTGTGGGCTCTGCTGCTTAAACACTGCGAGTGTACGGAGGAGGGAACCCGCAACGTGGTGGCAGAATGCCTGGGAAAGTTGACGCTAATAGATCCAGAGACACTACTACCTAGACTGAAAGGGTATCTATTATCAGGTTAGTTTCACTCGACTCAGCTTTTTAAATTTATTTAATATATTTTATTTTGATCAGAAATAAACATGTGTGAAGGTGGCGTTAGATTAAGACATTAATAAATGAGTAATTTGAGTCTTATAATCTGATTGGCCACGACTTTCGGCTGTTGAATGAATAGTCATGAAATACAAACCCAGGATTAATGCACCGGTTAGATTTGATTAAAAGAACAATAAAGATTGTCTTGGGGCGGGTTAGCTCAGTGGTCAGGGTGTTGGGTTATCAATCTGAAGGTTGGGGGTTCAAATCCCAGGTCCACTGAAGTTACCAGTGTGGGTCCTTGAGCAAGACCCTTAACCCTCATTGCTCCAGGGATGTTGTGATTAACCCTGTTCTCACCTTGTAAGTCGCTTTGGATAAAAGCGTCCAATAAATGACCCAATTTAATTTTTTTAATTTAATTTAATTGTAAAATTATAATGTTCATCTATATGGTATGGACAAAATGGACAATAGAGCATGAAGAGGGCGTGTCCAAACGGTTCACTGGTATTGTGTTTATAGTAATTTAATAATAACTGCATTGAAATGTGACTGTAGTAAGAGAGGAAAAAAAAAAAAAAAAAAAAAAAAAAATATATATATATATATATATATTATGTTATTCTGATTTTTTAAAATTTTTTATTTCCGTTTCAGGATCATCTTATGCTAGAAGCTCAGTAGTCACTGCTGTAAAGTTTACAATTTCAGATCATCCCCAGACAATTGATCCTCTACTGAAAAACTGCATAGGTAAGTTTAAAAACCACCCCTATATCATGTTAAATTACTTTATCCTGAATTAATTCTGCTTGTGAAGTAGAAAATTTAGTAGAAACTGCAATTTATCCATAGAAAACGATATTAATGAATTACCACTAATTAGTTATTATTAATTAATTGGTAAATTTTTTTAAAAAAATTGATTCATATGTTGTCATCGAAGAACAATTGTGCATCAGCTTAATAAGCAGATAACGGAAGTGGTAGAAATAGCATTTGCAAACTTTTTTACCAGACACACAGACAAACAGATGAAGCTAATATGGGGGGGGGGTAAATAAATCACAACTCAGCCCTTAGAATGTTTATCATTCGTTCTTTATTGTCTTTAGGTGACTTCTTAAAAACATTGGAAGATCCTGATCTCAATGTGCGTAGAGTGGCCCTGGTGACGTTCAACTCCGCAGCCCATAATAAACCGTCGCTTATCCGAGATCTCTTAGACACTGTTCTTCCTCACCTGTACAATGAGACCAAAGTGCGCAAAGAGCTGATCCGAGAAGTATGTCCGTCGTTTTCTCAGCCGGTCGTCATCAGGTCCGTCTGTACTGCAGGATTAAAACCTTTGTGTCTTTATTTTAGGTTGAAATGGGTCCGTTCAAACACACGGTGGACGATGGGCTGGACATTCGGAAGGCTGCGTTCGAGTGCATGTACACCCTTCTGGACAGCTGCCTCGATAGACTTGACATATTTGAATTTCTTAATCACGTTGAAGATGGACTAAAGGACCATTACGACATCAAAGTAGGTCCCCGTCAAAGTGTCCGACTGATTTTAGAACCCTGGAGCTTATTAATATTCATATTATTCAATAATCCGAAAGATAAAAGGATGAAAAGGCTAAAAAAAAAAAAAAATTCATTCATTGATATATCAAAGCTCCTGGTGCAGTGTGCATTAAATAGAAGTCGATGGTTCTCTTAATTGATTGGTTAATCTGTTCTTATAGATGCTGACATTCCTGATGCTTGCACGGCTGTCCTCTCTGTGTCCCAGTGCTGTGTTGCAGAGGCTGGACAGGCTGGTGGAGCCTCTCCGAGCAACATGCACCACGAAGGTAAAGAAGTCGAATGAATATTTTATTGAGGTTCCACACATTTATATGAGGTGCTTGACCTGCTTAGAAGTGCCGGAGCCTCTCCCAGCTCTTGTAGGTTTAAAGGAGACCGCCGATCCGTTGCAGTGCGGCCACACGAAACCAATTATACCTTAAACTTCAGTTTAGTATTTTACATTCTGATTTCTGTCTTTAAAGTTGGGGCGGTGTGGAGTCCCACACATACATGAGGAGAACATGCAAACTTCACATAGTAATGATCTTGTCTGCTTGCGTTGGAATCAAATCTGGGACATTGGGGCTCTGTGACCAGATGTTTTACACATTTAAATGTGTCGTCTGATGAAATGTTTATAGGATTAAATCTAACATGCTGTGATATATTTTGTCCACAAGGCAGCTTGGGAGAAGTCTTTATAATTAGCATTATTAATGTGGTATATGGTGGTGTATAATAAAGCTTTGTAGTGCAGGTCTGACGATGCGCTGTATTTAAGCAGGATTTTACAGGTCTGTGGAAGGAAGATCTCCAAGCACCAGAGCACTTAACTCTTCATAGTGATTGCTCAGTAAATAATGGATGTGGATGGGAGCTTCAGCTGCCAGCCGCAGTGGGCAGATGCGTGCATTTTGTGCCAGTTAAAAGTTTGAACCACCACCTTCTTGCTCCACTTATTGTCCTTTTTCAATTATTTTTACTTGCTGTGAAGATGGACTTTGTAATTCTACAATTCCACCATGTGGTCCATCTGTTTGTGGACTACAGTACATACTGTGCATGTCCCCTTTACTCTGTTGTAATGGTCAGGACCCCAGTAGTAGCAGGTGTTATTGGTTGTGTGCATTATTCCTATCCCAGCAGTGTCACTGAGGTGTTTAAATGACACCACAGCTGCACTAAAACCCCCTCACTGCATCAGTGTCACTGCAGAACTGCTGATAAACAATCCACCACCCAAATGATACCTGTTCTGTGATGGCCCTGACCAATAGAGAACAGAGAACCAACAGGAGACTAACAAAAACAAAGAAAACAGATGGACTATATTCTGTAAGGGCGACAAGGTGGCTTAGTGTTTAGCATGTTCGCCTCTCAGTTCTAGGGATTCCCGGTTCGAATCCCCATCTGGGTGGAGTTTCCATGTTCTCCCCGTGTCCGCGTGGGTTTCCTCTGGGTTCTCCGGTTTCCTGCCACAGTCCAAAAACCTGGATCAAGTCAATTGAATTCTCCAAAATTGCCCCATATAGAGTGTGTGTGTGTGTGTGTGTGAGAGTGGGTGTGTGCTCAGCGATGGATTGGCGCCCTTTTCTGGGTCTGTCTGCCCAGCGCCCGAAACGTTCTCCCCTGGATGGGCATGGGGAACCCCACCGCGACCCTAATAGAGGATAAAGCGGGAGATAATGAATGAATTAATATATTCTGTAATTGTAACACTACGAAGTTTATCTATATGGTAGGTGGAGCATACACAATAGAGCTTGAAGGAGTGTGTGTCCAAACTTTTTACTTGCACACTGATTAAATCACTTTTTATATGGATAATAATAAATTATAATAATAACTAATAATTATAATAAGAACTAATAAATATTAGTGAAATCTGGATGAACTTCAAATTTGTTTCTGTTTTATCTGTTGTTCTGATTTCACGTGTTTCCTGAAATTTGGTGATAAAGAATCTGTTCATTTAATAAACAGTGCATTAGAGTTTGTTTCACTTTGTACAGGTCTTATTCTGTTTCCTCTCCTCTCTCTTCAGGTAAAGGCCAACTCCGTGAAGCAGGAGTTTGAGAAGCAGGACGAGCTGAAGCGCTCGGCGATGCGGGCGGTGGCGGCTCTGCTCACGATTCCAGAGGCCGAGAAAAGTCCGCTGATGAGCGAGTTCCAGTCGCAGATCAGCTCCAATCCCGAACTCGCTGCCATTTTCGACAGCATCCAGAGGGACTCCTCATCGGCCAACATGGAGTCCATGGACACCAGTTAAATCGCTCCGCCGCTCGCAATGAAAAGCTGCAAGAAAATCAATCCTGCGGGACCCTTTTATTGTTCCATGCATTGCACTGAATCAACATTTATAAGAGAAAAAAAAAAAAGAAAACTTAAGACCTTAGAAAAATGCTTAAAATGCAAAACAAAGTACTGCTGGAAGAAAATATACAAAAAAAGAAGACAAACATTGTCCTTAACTGCAAAGTTCATCACCACGTTCCTGTTCTTTTTTTTTTTTTTCTTTTATGTGAGAAAATGGCTTTGGTTGTTTATCTTCGATTTCCTCCCACAGGCCGTTTGCTGATTTAAGGGTCTGTGCAGGTGTTAGCGACCTAGGGATCACTTATTCTTTACATTCTGGACTGTAGGAACCTACAGAAGTCCCTGATTTACGGACCATCGTTTGTTTTCCGTTACCGATTTTCTTACCAGACCAGTTTTAATGGGTGTTTTTGTACAATTTCAATGTCATCTATCGTCACATCATCTCGTGTGAATGGCTTTCACAGAGAAGTATTCGTGTTAGAACTATTCTCTTAAAGAATCCTGCTGTGTGATAGGAGCCGGAACCTGGACCCCCCCCACCCAATGACCCTCGATGTCAGTTCAACATTCCCATCATCTGCAGATATAAATGATGTAAACAGCATGTATTAGACCTCATGTGACCTAAGTACACTCAGTGTATGATTTTCTCTAGCAGTGGCTGAGTTTGGCTGAGATACACAGAAGTGAGATCTGTTATGAGTGTGTTCTAAAAAAAACAAAACAAAAAAAAAAATCGGCTCTGTTCGGACTTGACTTTCACACATGTGAATAAAAATATTAGTGAAGAATGTCCTGTGCAGGTTTGTACCCCAGCATGCAGTCTGTGGGAATGGACATGCGTGCAATTCCATTCCCTGTCAGTCTCTTTCTTCCTAAACAACATTCTAAATGCACAACATAATCCTCATGATTAGGTAAAATCCTAAGCAGGTGCTCGGAGATAAAAAATAAAAAAAAAATCACCTACTCCAGATTAAACTTTAATTAAACACACATTTACATCTGTGCTAAATCTTCAACGACTGTGTTAACAACCAGTCCCTCTTGTAAGTACCTATAATTTCGTATCTCAGTCTGTAATCAGAACCCATTTAAGTATATTTCCCAGAAATATATTTTTTTTTAAAACAGCAATCACAGATGTTTGAGGACTGAATGCTGCCAAATGCAACCATATTTCCAGGGGGCAAATGACCTGAGGATCAGATGGGTGACTCTTCTCTTCGTTACAATAAGGCAGATATCTGGTAACGTTTTTTTTATATTTACGTTTGTTCATTTATTGGACGCTTTTATCCAAAGCGACTTACAAGGTGAGCACAGGGTTCATCACAACATCCCTGGAACAATGAGGGTTAAGGGTCTTGCTCAAGGACCCACACTGGTAACTTCAGTGGACCTGGGATTTGAACCCCTAACCTTCAGATTGATAGCCCAATGCCCTAACCACTGAGCTACCTTGCCTACCTTACCTTTTTATTATTATTAACCTTTATTATTCATTATCTCCCGATTTATCCTCTATCCCCATCCAGGGGAGAACGTTTCGGGCGCTGGGCAGATAGACCCAGGACAGGGCACCAATCCATCGCTGGGCACACACTCACTCACACAGACATACTCTATATGGGGCAATTTTGGAGAATTCAATTGACTTGATCCATGTTTTTGGACTGTGGGAGGAAACCGGAGAACCCGGAGGAAACCCACGCAGACACGGGGAGAACATGGAAACCACCCAGATGGGGATTCGAACTGGGAATCCCTAGTGCTGAGAGGCGAACGTGCTCACCACTAAGCCACCGTGCCGCCCTATTAATCTTTATTATTGTTCCTTGTTCAGGAAGATTGTACCATTGGGTTGAAAGAAATGACCAATTGAGTCGTATGCAGTAGAATGTAGCCTTTATTCGACAATGAGAAAGAGAAAAAGACGTCTCCACAGCTGTAGAACTTCCATTCGCGTCTGTGGTGGATGGAGCTGATTGGTAACTGTAGAAACCAGATGCTGTATCTAATAAAGCGGCAGGTGTGTGTATGAAACGGAACGAAACCTAATCATTAATGCAACTGGAATCACCCCTGGCAAAATCCGGCAGGAGGCCGTGACCAATCGAGCGTTCAGTCCGCATACCAGCTTCCTTGTTTCCAGTTAAGTGAACACATTTAATGTTTCACCTCCAACTAGATCCAAGCAACACACATTCCTCATGTGTTTCACTGGATAACATTACATTAACTTCTCCACAGATACGTTTAACTTCACGTGTAGACTCACTGCATGTTAATGCTGTGACTTTAACGTTTTAATACAGTAATAAATCTGCATCTGGTTTAAATTCCGCTGAAGGG